>SKCR01026028.1:0-165098 GCA_019454045.1 Zanthoxylum bungeanum | reverse complement strand
GAGAAGTTCTTGCAAAGGTCGGCATTCACACTTTGCATCAATCCAATATCAGTTTCCTAATGATAAGGATATCATCTACATACAAAACAAGGAATTTCTATGTACGTGGATCGCGACAACCCTATAATCTTTCGTACTCTATCCCAGTAGAGCCTTATACCTAATATATAGGAAGCTTCACCCATGTATTTCATTGGGAAGTTCTTGCAAAGGTAGGAATTCACACTTTGCATCAATCCAATATCATATTCCCAATGATAATGATATCATCTACATACAAAACAAGGAATACTATCATGCTCCCACTAACTTTCTTATAAACACATGGTTCTTCCTCGTTCTTGATGAATCCAGATAATCTAATTATCTCATCAAATGATGATTCCATCTTTGAGAGGCATGTTTAAGTCCATAGATAAACATCTTGAGCTTACAAACCATGTTTGAAGTCTCACTGGATATGAAATCTTATAGTTGTTCCATATAGATATCCTCCTCGAGGAATCCATTTTGGAACTCAGTTTTCACATCCATCTTCCATATCTCATAATTCTTATATGCAGCAATGGCTAAAAGAATCCTAATGGATTTTAGCATGACTACTGGTGAAAAGGTTTCCTCATAGTCAATCCCAGGATGATGAGTGTAAACTTTTGCTACTGGTCGGGCCTTAAAGGTTTCCACTTTTCCATCGAGACCTCGCTTCATTTTATAAATCCATTTACAACCAATAGGTTTAACTCATTCGGGAAGTTCAACTAAGTCACAGACTTGATAGTTATACATAGAATCAATCTCGGACTTAATAGCTTCCTGTCATTTTCTCGAATCGATATCTAATATCGCCTGTTTATACATAGTCATATCCGTTTCCTCTAAGAGGAGAACATCAAGGCTCACACCAGATATTAAAAATAGTCTCTCATGAGGCCTTGATATTCTATTCGACCTGTATTGTATATCCTTTACCTAGTTGGATATCTGGTTCTATCTTAGGTTCCTTAATGTTGGGATCAAACTCATCGAGTTTAATCCTTCTACAATTCCTACTTTATCTCAAAAATTCATTTTTTTAAAAAAGGCAAAACGAGTAAAAAATACATTTCGTTGCTCAGAATCGTAGAATTGATATCCCAAATAATTTTCAGGATATCCCACGAAACTATATTTGTACCCTGTAGGTGCTAGTGTATCCCGATGTGCAACTCTAACGTATGCGGACAACCCTAAATCTTTAAATATACAAGACTTGGATTTCAACCGTACCATATCTGATATGGGGTCGTAGAAACAGCTTTCGATGGAACTCTAATTAAGTATGTGGGCATCGGTAAATAAAGCGTAACCCCAAAGGTAATATGGAAGATTTGTATAGCTCATCATTGATCATACCATATCCAATAAAGTATGATTTTTCTGCTTAGACAAACTATTGTGTTGAGGAGTTCCTGGTGGACTATATTGGGCAAGAATCCCATTCTCCTTTAAAAAAATTCTGATTTCGTCACTCATGAATTCACCACCTCGATCTGATCGAAGGTATTTGATGAATTTCCCAGTTTGTTTTTCAACTTTGTTTCGGAATATTTTGAATTTGTCAAATATTTTGAATATTCTGATTTCGTCACACTTAGACACATGTAAAGTATCTAGCCTCAAAATTAATAATAAAAGATAAATGAGTCCCCGACAATGGCGCTAAAAACTTGATTGTGATTTTCACACGTTAAACAAACACATGTATCGCTTAAGTAGTATAAAAATTTATGGATCCCACGAGGTCTTATATCCTATGTTACAAATTGTTGAAACTAACTACCTACGAGTATCTAATTGAAGTCAGAATATGATTGTTGCTTGGAGTTTGATTATAACTACAATACATAAATAAAATTACGATAGGTTCAAAACTTAATCAATGAAGAGAAAATATCCAGGGTTATGAATCCACCTAATATTATTCTAAAGATGAATTGATTCTCCTATACTTGTGTAATTTATTGGCTTATTAACCTGGTACACTAAAATATCCACTAGCCTCTTCCGATGGTCAAATGCAAATATTCAAAATAACTTTATTAACTATATTTCTATGTTAAATAAGAAACACTAAATTCATTAAGGTCAAGTTCCAATTATGGCTACACCCGCCTGACGAGTATATTTCTATCCTTGAGGGAATTCCCTAAAATGAGATCGTACGCTATTGAATCTAAGGCTAAACCTAAAATCCATTTGTTAAGTTCATCTAAGTTTACCACATCAATCCTATTGGTGATCAAGCAATAAGAAGCATTAAGATCTAGATTCAATAAACAAACTAAATCATTACATAAAATATAAGACAATTCAATTTATAAACTCATGAATATTGGGTTTCATCACAACCCTAGATTAAGATTTAGTTACAAAATATAGCACAGATTACTAAATGAATAATCACATTTATACACAACATCATAAAAGAGAAAGAAATAATAAACTTTATAGAAGACGACGGCCTTCCACTTCCTCAACGTTGAATCCCGATGCTATGCTTTGTTTGATGTGCCTTGCTGTCTCTCAAAGATCATATTGGAAGCTCTAAAAATAGGGTTTTAGACTTTATCCCAAATTATATCTAAGGCTTGGAACGAGCTCTCTTATATATGAGGTTGTGGTTCCTTCTTCAGTATACTTGCTGGACAACCTAAAACTCATGGGTGAGTCACGACACACAAGTCTCAGCATCGTGACGTGCAGAGTCTTTTGTTGAAGGTCGCGATTTTGAGGAGTCAATGTCGCAATTCACTGAGTCTCGTGTCATGATACGCTGAGTTTAGCATCGCGTCGCGTATTGTGTTACCAATTCAGTACCTACTGCTTCAATTGCATCGGGACGTGCAAGTCCAGAGTTGCGACGTGCTACGTGTTTCCAGTTTTGCCCATATGTGTTCAACATTTTGCCATTTTCATCCCAAATTGATTTCATTCAGCCCTGATGTTATTTTTATCTCCAAAACACATCAAATCGCTCATAAGACTCGAGATAACTTATAAAATATCAAGCTAAAATGGCGGTAAATACTGACATATTCATCGCTTATCTTGCTAGCGAAATAAATGGTATGAAAAACAAACATGTGAGCATCTTCAATTGTTGTGTAGTTGAGTTGTGCCTCGTTCAAGGTCTTGCTAGCATAATAAATGGTATGAAAAATCTTCTCCTTATGCTACCCTAAGACTGAACCTACTGAAAAATCATTTGCATCGCATATGACTTCAAAGAGAAGTGTCCAATCTGGCACTACTATAATGGGGGCTGAGATCAACTTCTGTTTCAGGATCCCAAATGCTTGGTGGCATTCCTTGTTGAAATGGAAGGTCACGTTTTTCTCTAGTAGGTTGCACAATGGTTTGGCGATCTTCGAGAAATCTTTGATGAATCTTCTGTAGAACCCTGCATGCCCAAGAAAACTTCGAATCCTTTTGATGGATGATGGTGGATGTAATTTCTAGATTGTCTCAATTTTTGCTCTTTCTACCTCAATACCCTTCTGCGAGATACGATGTCCCAAAAGAATGCCTTTCTGCACCTTTGAAAGGTGGCAGGGGCATTACTGAGCCCAAATGGCATTCCACGGAATATAAAGGTACCATACGGACACATGAATGTGGTTTTCTTTTGGTCTTCTGGAGCGATGCATATCTGATTGTACTTTGAATACCCATCCAAAAAGGAGTAGTAATCATGTCCCGCCAGTCTATCCAACATCTAATCATTGAATGTAAGTGGGAAATGATCTTTCCGTGTGGATTTATTCAGATTCTGTAGTCCATGCACACTCTCCAACCTGTCACTATTCTTGTGGGAATAATCTCATTCTTCTCATTAGTGACTACAATCATTCTTCATTTCTGCATCAGATTTACCCAAGAGATGTCAGAGATGGAGTAGATGATGCATGTATCCAACCATTTTACGATTTCTTTCTTCACCACCTCCTTCATTATCGAATTCAACCTTCTCTGATGTTCAACTGTAGCTGTGTATTCATCATTCATCAGGATCTTGTGCATACACAATGATGGACTGATCCCTCGAATGTCTCTATAGTCCAGCCAATAGCTCTCTTGTTTTCCCGCAGCACTCTTAACAATTTTTCCTCATGCACTAGAGTTAAAGAAGATGCAATAATAACAGGTAATGTTGAAGAGTCCTTCAAGTATGCATATCTAAGGTGGCTTGGAAGTGGTTAAAGTTCCAGTTGTGGTGGTTTTTTTATCGAGGGTTTGACTCTCCCTTTTGTCGGAAGTTCCAAGATTTCTACCTGTGGTGTCGGTCTGAAGGGAGGGGATGCATCCAAATAGTTCATACATTCCATAATCTCCTCATCTAACTTTTTCGTCAGACATTTTGTAATGCATGCTTCAAGTTTGTCAGTTAAGGATTGCATCGCATCTGTGTTCTGGATGGCACTCTCCACTATGTCAAGTATAAAGCACTCCTCCTCTCCTTCATCACTTGGAAATTTCATGGCTTTAAACACATTGAAAGTTACTTCCTGATCTTGCACCTGCATGGTTAGCTCACCTTACTGCACATCTATGATGGTTCTTCTTGTTCCCAAGAATGGTCTCCCAAGGATAATGAGTACCTCTCTATCTTCCTCCATGTCCAGCACAATGAAGTCTGCTGGGAAAAAGAATTTATCCATCTTCTATTTTTGTTTGTGATAAGGGCAGTTGTTAGCTATTAGAGGATAGTTCTATGGTAAAGTTAAATGGCTTGAGAAGCCGATCTTGGATCACTATAAAAAACTGTTCACTTCTGAACCGAAAATTTCTATGGATAAACAATAAGAAAGCGTTGGTAAATTAATTTACCCGTAGAAAACTGATGAAATTATTATGTCAGTAAAAACTTTATCGGCAATATGTTTACCAATAAAAATAATTTTCATCAATAATTATTGATGGAAATTTTGTCGCTAAATTATGGCCATTTTCTCGATGTACAGCAATTCAATACCGGCTGTTACTGAAAAATTTTGTCACTAAATTATGGCCATTTTCTAGAAATATATATAACAATAAAAGTTCATATTATCAATGTAAGAAATTAAATTAAAAAAATACATATTCAAATATCTAATTATAAGCAGGAGGGGGAGCATAAGGGTCCGGCTGAGTTAAAACAGATATAAGTACAACAATCATGTCTTTTTACTGCTTCAAGATGCCCTAAACATTGAAGGTCCAAAGTGTGCTACCTCCTAAGCTCATCAACCTTCGCCTGTAGTGAAGTGTCTCATCCAGTTGGTGCAGATGTTGTTGAAGTTAAGCTAAAGTTATAATAAAATATCGCATGTGAGCCAAGACCATATATTCAACTTCTGTTCTCTCCACCTTCATCATCATAGAACAAGTGCGACTTATCCAAACTTTTGTTGTTCTGTATCATTTATGATATTCTAGCATACAGTATATCTCCTGAAAAATATAAATAAATTTATGTCAGTGAGTATAAAATAAGAAATACTTTTATTAATAAATATAGTTATTTAACTTGCATATATATTACGGGACCTCTGGTCAATAAATATATGCTAATCATATCACTCCTTGTATGTAAAATAAATATTACAACGATAAATTAATACTTACTAATTATTGTGCATACTCATAATGTAATCTCGATTCTCCTGTATGAAGGATGGATATGCACTATCAGTGGAACTCATGCAGTTCCCGAACATCTTCCTCGACCTCTCTACTACAACTAAATTTTTCATTAGTAAATTACTAGCTAAAATCCGTCGGTTAATGTGATCACTAATTTTTTGGGTATTTTTTTAAGAATTTGGATTCTCCGAAGTCAATTTCGAAGAAAATTATCATTTTGACAAAACTCAAAGATTATGGCTCATTTTGACAAATGACAAAATATTTCGGCTAGTTTTGTCAAATTCTCTTGTTTATTTATGTCATGATATGAGATGAAAGTAAGGCCTGACTCTAACTTCGAGTTATTCAAGAATATAGGCGTTGAGTTTCTCGATCCTTTGATCAAGACTACTTATTTGAACGGTTTATGGATGAGTTCTCTTGGATTAGTTGGCCTAGACCTAAACCTATGTGCTTAATTATGAATTTTTTTTTCCCAAAGATCTTGAATTTGAGACATTTTATAAAAAAAAACAAAACAAAACAAAACAAAACAAAAAATAACAAAAAATAAATAAAAATAAAGATATTTGCTAGCAACAACATAATGGAGGCCATTAATCAATTTAGATTGATCTACTAAGACATGTATGTACACTATTACATGTGAAGATTGTAGCTTAAATGACAGATAGGCTTACATTTCTTGTTTTGAATCCAACTCTTTGCAAAATATTTTTTTTCTATAAATATTTTCTTTTAAATATTGTTGATGGTGATTTTCTACCCCGAGAAACTCTAAAGCCCAAAGAATGGTATAATGGGATTTATACCTAGACAGATAGAGGTCCAAGGTCTGTGTAAGGATGAGAGGTCATATGAAAGGGCCCGTGCCTGAGGCGAAGAAGGACATGAGGAAAGAACCAGACTCGACCTGATATAAAGACATCAAATTTGACAGCTCTTGAACACCCGTGAAGGACGACCCGACCTAGTAAAGTGAGGAAAGTAAAGGTCTAAGAACCGATCGACCCTGTTGGACAGGTCGACCATCTCAGTCTACAGTTGATCATCTCACCTTGCTGACCAGAGGAGATAGGTCGGGGTAATGGCATTATGTTCAAGTCTGGACGACGTAAGCCCTAAACGAATGTTTGGGTCTCCCAAGCATTGATGAAGACAGAAGTAGGCCAACGGCTGATGTGACATAGTAGAACTGTAAGTTTATCGACTGACGTACGCTATCGCATGGGATTGGCTAGGATACAGGCTGGCACTGTGGCATAACGTGTAGCAGTTACCAAAAGTGGTATGGTTTAATCCGATTCAGGCAGCAGTGTTGGACAATTATGACCAATAGCATCACTATTTGTACAGATCATGGTGTTGTTGTACAAATTAACTATGTGACAAAGGAAATTGCCATTTTATCATTTGTAATTGGATTACCTAGATGTATAAATGATAAAAGGTCCATATGATTAGTTCCGGATTGAGATGATATGAGACAGTATCAATCCATGAAGGTTTAATCATTAAATATCCCTAGTCGGAGTATTATCGAGAGTGGACATCGATAATGTGTAAAAGACTAGTATTACACCAGTGCGCGTTGTGGGAGCATAATGGCATAGTTCTCATATATTTGGGTATTGGATACTCATGCAAGTGTAATAGGAGGTTGTGTTTACCGATGGTATGGGAACAGCTTCGCTCAGGATAGACCCCTCGGAATTCCATTGGTAGTATGACTATGTGTCTATGGAAGTCCGAATAAAGGTAGGTGTATTTGGTCTTAACCTGAGACTTGCACCGCTAATACTTGCGACAATCAATATACTTTGGTTTTGGTCATCCAGGGCTTTAACAGGTTATGTGTACGCCTCTTCTGGGTATATTGAGAATCGTAGTGTATTGGGTGTGATGTCAAGATGGAAGTATCACTTCAGTCATAGTGGAGATGATGATCACGTAGGATACGGAACTAGTTCTCTTTTATGCTGCAGCTATCAGAATATTATGACTAGGTTATGTTTATCCGATTATAATGACTAGTTACCAGAGATCTGATATGTGTTTCGTACGGGGCAGACACAATTCCAGCCCCAGGCCTAGCATGTGACATCCGATGCTGGATCGTAATACGCAATACTACGTATACTACGCCTGATATAGATCACATATTCCTTTAAGAATATTTCTGGAGAATTGGGTAGTCACGGTGCTTTGCTAGAAGCCAACCATGTCTTGTAAATCGGTAAAAACGTAGTACTAGGTACGTACGTGTTCGGATAGTCCGACGACCGGATTTACTGCCAACATATCCGGTGATCTCATTGGTCGCTTCCCGAAGATTCACCGATGACGTATGCCTCGCACTTTATTAATCTGGGATTAATTATAAGAGAGAGAAAATTAATATGGTATTAATTACGGAGATATTTTATTTGGGATAAAATACTATTTAAAGAGAGAGAACGATTAATTTGGAATTAATCGATAAAATAATATATTCGATATATTATACGAATTATATTTCGACGCGGAATTAAAATTAGATTTTAATTTGGGCGAACGAGTTAATTTAGAATTAATTCGTGAGCGACGTGAAAAGTAATTTTGCTAGGCAAAATTATTTAATTTAATTTGATTTAATTACTTCGCAACGAAAAATTCGTTAATTCGGAATTAGCGAACCCGAGCCCGGGAGTGTTTGCGGGCCCACTCGCATTTCGAATTCAAGTGTGGCCCACATGTCACATCACGCGTCACATCACTCGTCATTCAAGTGATGGATGTCTTGTCACTTTGAGTGGTTGACAACCAGTCACTATTTATGAGTGATGTGAGTTGTTGGAAGGCATTTATTGCCATTTTTGCTCCAAATTTTGTTTGACTTTTTGAAAGCCATTTATAAAATTTTGGAAATAAATTTATTTGTAATTATTTTTAGAAACAAAACAAAACCAACACTCATCTCTCTCCATAGAACACACAAGATTTTGGGAACCCTTTTTCCCTCCTCTCCCTCTCGGCTTTTGAAGCCAATTTCCTTCTCATTTTCTTGCTTGGCCGAGACATAGAAGAAGAAAAAAGGAAGATTTGTGGCAAATCTTTCCAATGCTAGCACACGAAGAGTCATCCAAGGTGATAGGGAAACAAACCCTTGAACATGGAATCACAGCACAAAGCTTGGAGCTTGGAGATCCATCCATGGAGTTGACCGAATTTTGGAGGAGCAAAAAAATAGCCCATTGCCGAGAGCTTCCAAGGAGGAGCGAAAAGTTTTTTGTGTTCGACGCATGGCAAAGCCGATCAATGTAAGTATGATTCCGCCATACGTCTTGTTGTATTCGCACATGATTTCATTGCTTGAATTGATCTTGGGATTAATCTAGATACCCAACAAGCAGGTCGTAGGGGTGTTAGGCGACTGGGCTATAATCCGTAGGGTAATAAATGAAGAAAGCCTAAGCAATAATGGCTTAGTAACATGGCTGAAGTCATGAAGATAGCATAACAATGTAATTAGACTTAGTATATGAAGAGGCTAAGAGTTTCTTATAGTGGGTTGAGCAATTTTATCCAAAAGCACATGTAACTTGTAATAGAGAGAAAAAAACCTCGAGCTAGAGAAATAAAAGAGGTCGGTCATACTCGTGCTAGTAAAAAAATCTTTATTTTCCCTTGTGCCCGTGGACGTAGGATGGATATATTCCGCCGAACCACGTTAAATCATTTATTTATCTGAGCATGTTTTGACTAATTTACTTATTTGAGCATGCTTGTATATGGATAACTTGGAGTTGTTTGTGATCAATTTTGTGAAAAATAGATTGGATCAATATTTCCCCAAAATTTAAGGCTTGGCCGAAAGTTGATGCTTGCCCTAAGTCATGGTGATTTTTGATTTTGATCATTGGATGAGTTGAAATCATTTGGGAAATGTTGATTTAGGATTTAATTGGATTGAATTCGGAATCGGACATGAAAACCCTAAATTGCCGTGAGTGATGAAGCATGAAAATGATTGATTTTTGATTCAATTGTGTTAGATATAAGTTGATGATGATAAGCATAATTAATTGTGTAAATTGATGTTTTGGAAATATTAATTTGGTTAATTAATTATGGCATACACTTTAGGTTAATTAAATTATGAAATTTGGAATTTTGGTAATTTAATTAATTGGGCCAAATTTGAAATTGGGCTTGTCAGGTTGTAATTGGGCTTAATGGGCTTTGTTGGGCCAAGTTTGGTTTAGGCTAATTGGTTGGATCCAATTGGGCCCAAAACCATATCCATAAAATCCAAATATAACAAATGGACCTTTAATTTTAATTGGGCCTAAATTGGTTTCTTGGCAAATAAGGGTGATTCCTTAAATGGTTTTGGTATTTGGGTTTGACCCATATTGACCAAAATTCCATGCCTTATGAAATTAATTAAAAGCCAATTGGAATTTAATTAAATTAACGTTGGATGTTAATTGGGCTTTGAGACCCGTAACGATTAGATTTGGAATCTAAGTCGTAAAGGCACATTAAAAAGTGTAATTATTTAATTCTTAATTAGTATTAAATGCAAATTAAATTGGATTTAATATTATAGTTTAATATAATTCGAGAATTCGTACTTTGAGTACTTATTCGCAAAACGAGTCGGACTCGCGCAAAATCAAATCGTTGTTTGAACATTGGATGGTCAATAATTTCATATTAATTAATTGGATTAGATTGATTGATAATATGCTTTGTGTGAATACATGGATGCAATGTATGAATAATGTATATCGGATGGATATTAGATGGGTGAGGGCAATTTTGGAAATTGTTGTAATAAATTTAGAATTTTTTAATTGGACCTGTGTGTCCAGCCTATTACCTCTTAACTCTTTGTATGTCTCTTCTCACCTATTCCCCCCAATGTAAATGAGGTTTCTTTAGAAGTGTTATGTAATTGGGTAGAAGTAATACTTGTGCTAGCGGGAGAGAGGAAATTGAGAGATTTTTTCTAGGAACAATGTGTTTAAGTATCCATCTGCATATCATTATTATTATATTTATACGCGCCTTATTATGTTTTTTAGAACGCATGTTTAAGGGTGTATGATGATGAGACCTAACAAAGATAATTATTTGGTTGCCAATTACGCGAAAAAACCATCAACAAATATTAAGCATTTTTCCTTCCATTGAGTGATTCTTACTCAAGATCCAAGATTGACACTGGTTTGTTGGCCAAAGTCAAGACCTTTGTCCATCGCGGATGTGTTTGAATCATGAAGGCTTTGTTCCATATCGGTGACTTGTCCAAGTTGTGATTTGTTGGCCAAAGTCAAGATCACTTCTTGTCCATCGATATCGATTACGAAGCTTTCCAAAGTCAATGGGTTCCGCTTAACTGGGATCATTAAGTTTGTTGTGCCAAAGCCAAGACTTAGTTCATTCAGAGGAAAAAAGGTTAGGGAATATATTGGATATATTGGCATATATAGGATATATGTTTCGGACTTGGATGTCCACCTACTGGATCTAGGAATTGGATGAGATCCAATTGATCTTAGAGATCTACCTAGTTAATTATCATACAATTTGTTGGCCAAAGTCAAGATTGTGTGTTATTTAACGGGATCCTAGCCCACTAGGAAATAAGGTTTCCCGAGTACCTCACAGAGGGTTGGAGGATCGCCGAAAAATAGTGGGAGGCAAGTATTAAATTTGCAATATTCGTTTAGTTACTTGCCATACGCGCTCATTTCAATTTTTCGTCAATAAATTAATACATTAGTTGAACTAATTTTTAATGTTGTTTTAATTAAACAGTTGGACTATATTCAAACTATTTCAATTATAGTTGATTTTATAATTGGATTATAGTAATCAATATAATTGAATTTAATCAATTAAATTATAGTTGATTATATAGTTAAACTATAGTAATCATTATAATCAATAGTACCTAAAATCGTTGATTCGATAGTTGGACTATTGGAATCAAGATAAATGAAATATTAGTGTTTAAAATATAAACCAGGGTGAAAATATTTTGAACGAATTTAATTTTCAAATTGGGAATAAAATCTCAGGATAGTCCTGGAGACCGAGAAGTTCCTTTATTTGATATAGTGACGTCTCGAGCCTAAGCCCGGAGTTGAGCAAATAGTAGAGCATGATCTTTGGAAGATTCATGTGATGATAACTTTAGTGTTTAATCCATTATGCTTGCCAAATAGACTCCTTAATTTCTTAATCAGAACTAAGGATTAGATCCTTATAGTATAATATTGAAATTGAAGGATCTTCATAGATCTATCCTTAGATCTTAGAAGTACAAATTGCAATAGTAAACTCTTGGATAGTTAATGGCTATACTCAATGAGACAAAGCCAGAGTTTGTAATAGGGCAAGAAGCGCAAGGCGCATCTTACTTCGACGTCCCAGAAGGCCAAGGCTTGGCCAAAGGCTTCTTGGGTATGGAAAAAAGGGGCAAAGGCAAAATCATTATAATCTTCTGGGAAGACATATGACATATCCCAAAATGTCTGCCTAAACTATGGCAAACGGGGTCACTGGAAGCGTGACTGCCATATGGACAAGGCAGACATGAAGGAATTGAAGACGGGCAAGGCTCCGACTTCAAATATGTTTGTCATAAACATGTTCGCTACTAGTATTAAAATTGGATTTTAGATACTGAGTGTGGTACATAAATAAGTACTGATGTTCAGAATCTGCTGACAAGTAGAATACTGACTTCATATGAGATCTATCTACGAATCGAAAATGGGAAGAGAATTGTTGTTTTAACCGTAGAAACCTAAGTTTAGGAACTACCATTTGGGTATGTACTTAAATTAGGAAACTGTTAAATGTATTAGTTTGACTAGAAACATTATCTCTATATCAGAGTATAACTCGTTGCGAGTATACCTTTATATTCTAGAACACTAAAGTGTTTTTCTTATAAAGATGATATTGAGATAACACATTAGATGTGAATAACAGTATTTATATTTTGAATATAAATAAATATAAAACATATAACATAACAAATAGCTCAAACTGATTTAATCAGATGAGACTTATTTATGGCATTGATGTCTAGGACACAATTAACAAGACTCGTATATCCACACTTTCGAAGAGTGGATACTAGGAAGAATTTGATTCTATTCAAATAATGTCTACAAATCTAGTTTATTAGGCAAAGTGCATGAAATACTTTTTACTTGGTAAAAGTACAAGTGCCACCGATCTGTTAGCCCTCTTTCATAGTGACGTAAGTGGGCCCATATCTAGCTAGGCTAGAGGTGGATATGAATATTTTGTGACCTTAACGGATGTGGCATCGCGTTATGGTTATGTGTTTCTTTTGAAAAACACAAATCGGAAACTTTTAGAGTTTCGACATGAAGTAACAGACGGACCGGCTAAAGTATTATACCGTCACGGTTAGACCATGGTGGAAATACTTAAGCAATAAGTTTCTCAAATATCTGAAAGAGTATAGTATTCTTTCATAGTGGACTTCTGCCGGAACACCTTAGTTTGACTATGTGTCCGAACAGAGAAACCAAATTTTGTCGGACATAATAAGGTTAATCATGAGTCGCTCTGAGCTACCATTTCCTTCATAGGATACGCATTAATCAGTGCATAACTTATTTTGAATAAGGTTCCATAAAATCTGTTTGACGGACTTCATATTAGATATGAACAGGAAAGAAACCGGGTTTTCTCATTCCTGAAGATTTGGGAATGTTGGGCATATGTTTGGATGATACCAAACTAGAACCCAAATCGGATAAGTGCCTAAGTTGTTGGTTATCCTAGGTTAACCAAAGTATAGCACTTATACAACTCACAAGAGAACAATGTAATTGTTGCTCACCATGGGTTTTCCTAAGAGGAATACCGATATGCAGTGGTAAGTGGGAGGAAAGTAAAACTCGATGAAAATCGGAGTAATACTATTCCAGGCACCGATTTCTTTATGGAACACAAATAGTTCATCAAGGATGAAACTATACCAATAATCTTCGAATACACAAGAGCCGCGTAAGTCGGAGAGAGTCAGAAATCAACCTGGGGTATAAGTTTCTGATCTCACCTCATAAAGATGTTAATCTTATTGAGGAATACGAACTGACTACGTATGAAGAAGTGATACAAGGTATCGACTCCCTATTATGGCAAAGTGCCATGAAGTCCGAAATGGATTCCATGTATACCAACCAAGTTTGGATACTAGTTGATGTACCGGAAGGCATTGTGCCTATTGGTACTATATAAGTCTTCTAGGAAGACAAAATGGAAGGCAACATACCTACGTACTAAGCTAGGCTTGTAGCGAAAAGGTATCGTTATCAATATTGTGTCGATTACGACGAAACCTTTTACCTGTTGTCATGGCTAAAATCCATTTGGATAATTCTTGTTAATGTTGCATGTTTCATTTATGAAATATGGCAGCTGAACGTCAAAATCGCTTTCCTTAAACGGAAACCTTTTGGAAGATGTCTACAACATCCTGACGATTTTGTCGTACCAAAACATGAAAACAAGGTTTGCAAGTTAAATCGATCCATTCATGGATTGAAGCAAGCATTGCGTTCTTGGAACTATCGTTTCGATGTAATCATAATAGCTTATGATTTAATTCAAAACGATAATGATTCTTGTGTTTATAAGGAGGTTAATGGGAGCGCACTGACAGTGAATGTCCTAAATAATAATGATATGTCATTTCTTGGAAATGATATTCCTATAATTACTATCGGTGAAAGCTTGGCTTTCATGAAAATTCTCCGTAGAATTCTTTGGAGAGACAACATTTATTTTAGGAATAAGGATCTACTGGGATGGATCTAAAAGTTGTTGACACTCTCCGAGAACTCGTACATTGAAATAAATGTACGCAACCTGGTATCTCATATGCTTTGAGCATATGGAGTCACAATCAGGACAATCCAAGTGATAGTAACTGGATTGATGTTAAGAACATCCTTTAGTATCTTAGATGATCCAAAGATAATGTCTTATACTATGGAGAATGAGAACTTGAAGTGACTGGAGATCACTGCTGCAAATTTCCAAACCGATAACATGACTATAAAATGACTATAAGTCGTAACAAAGGTACTATATAGTTTGAATAATGGAACAATGAGCTGGAAATCTTCCAAGCAAGATGCTGTTACCGAATAAAAACAAAAGCAGAATATTGCTGCAGCTGAGGCAGCAATAGAAGCCTTTTGGATTGATAATAATCCTAATCAGATTAGGATTAGTTCTGTTAGCAGCTGAGCTAGGCTACAGCACAGGCTAAAGAATTAATGGTCTCATCAACGATCCAATATATACTTCAAATATTCATTTGATTTAGGAAATCTGATGTGATGATCGAATAAATCGCATCAGATGATAACATAGCAAATCAGCTGACGAAAGCATTTACTCAGCAAAAGTTTGAGTGAACCGTACATAGTTCGTGGGAGTAGACACTTGAGTGATTGGCTATAGGCCAAGTGAGAGATTGTTGGACAATTATGACCCATAGCATAATTATTTGTACAGATCATAGTGTTGTTGTACAAACTAACTATGTGACAAAGGAAATTGCCCTTTTATCATTTGTAATTGGATTACCTAGATGTATAAATGATAAAAGGTCCATATGATTAGTTCCGGATTGAGATGATATGAGACAGTATCAATCCACGAAGGTTTAATCATTAAATATCCCTAGTCGGAGTATTATCGAGATTGGACATCGATAATGCGTAAAAGACTAGTATTACGCTTGTGCGCGTTGTGAGAGCATAACGACATAGTTCTTATATATTTGGGTATTGGATACTCATGCAAGTGTAATAGGAGGTTGTGTTTACCGATGGTAAGGGAACAGCTTCGCTCTGGACAGACCCCTTGGAATTCCTTTGGTAGTATGACTATGTGTATATGGAAGTCCGAATCAGGGTAGGTGTATTTGGTCTTAATCTGAGACTTGCACCGCTAATACTTGCGACAATCAATATACTTTGGTTTTGGTCGTCCAGTGCTTTAATAGGTTATGTGTACGCCTCTTTTGTGTTTATTGAGAATCGTAGTGTATTGGGTGTGATTTCAAGATGGAAGTATCACTTCAGTCATAGTGGAGATGATGATCACGTAGGATACGAAACTGGTGCTCTTTTATGCTGCACCTATCGGGATATTATGACTAGGTAATGTTTATCCGATTATAGAGACTAGTTACCAGAGATCCGATATGTGCTGCGTACGGGGCAGACATAGTTCCAGCCCCAGGCCTAGCATGTGACATCCGATGTTGGATCTTAATACGCAATACTACATATACTACGCCTGATATAGATCACATATTCCTTTAAGAAAATTTCTGGAGAATTGGGTAGGCACGGTGCTTTGCTAGAAGCTAACCATGTCTTGTAAATCGGTAAAAACGTAGTACTAGGTACGTATGTGTTCGGATAGTCCGACGACCGGATTTACTGCCAACATATCCGGGGATCTCATGGGTCGCTTCCCGAAGATTCACCGATGACGTATGACTAGCACTTTATTAATCAGGGATTAATTATAAGAAAGAGAAAATTAATCTGGGAATAATTACAGAGATATTTTATCTGGGATAAAAACTATTTAAAGAGAGAGAAGGATTAATTTGGAATTAATCGATAAAATAAAATATATTTGATATACTATACGAAATTAGATTTCGACGCGGAATTAAAATTAGATTTTAATTCGGGCAAAAGAATTAATTTAGATTTTAATTCGTCAGCGACGTGAATAGTAATTTTGCTAGGTAAAATTATTTAATTTAATTTGATTTAATTACGTTGCAACAGAAAATTCGTTAATTCAGAATTAGCGAACCGAGCCCGGGAGTGTTTGCGGCCCACTCGCATTTCGAATTCAAGTGTGGCCCACAAGTCACATCACGCGTCACATCACTCGTCATTCAAGTGATAGATGTCCTGTCACTTTGAGCGATTGACAACCAGTCACTATTCATAAGTGATGTGAGTTGTTGGAAGGCATTTATTGCCATTTTGGCTCCAAATTTTGTTTGACTTTTTGAAAGCCATTTACAAAATTTTGGAAATCAATTTTTTGTAATTGTTTTTAGAAACAAAACCAAACCAACACTCCTCTCTCTCCATAGAACACACACGGTTTTGGGAACCCTTTTTCCCTTCTCTCTCTCTCGGCTTTTGAAGCCAATTTCCTTTTCATTTTCTTGCTTGGCCAAGACATAGAAGAAGAAAAATGAAGATTTTTGGAAAATCTTTCCAATGCTAGCACATGAAGAGTCATCCAAGGTGATAGGGAAACAAACCATTGAGCATGGAATCACAACACAAATCTTGGAGCTTGGAGATCCATCTATGGAGTTGACTGAATTTTGGATGAGCACAAAAACAGCCCATTGCCGAGAGCTTCCAAGGAGGAACCAAAAGTTTTTGTGTTCGAAGCATCGCAAAGCCGATCAATGTAAGTATGATTCCGCCATACTTCTTTTTGTATTAGCAAATGATTTCATTGCTTGAATTGATCTTGGGACTAATCTAGAACCCAACAAGCAAGTCGTAGGGGTGTTAGGCGGCTGGGCTATAATCCGTAGGGTAATAAAGGAGAAAACCTAAGCAATAATGGCTTAGTAACGTGGCTGAAGCCACGAAGATAGCGTAACAGTGTAATTAGACTTAGTATATAAAGTGGCTAAGAGTTCCTTGTAGTGGTTGAGCAATTTTATCCAAAAGCACATGTAATTTTTAATAGAGAGAAAAAAACCCCGAGCTAGAGAAATAAAAGAGGTCGGTCATACTCGAGCTAGTAAAAAAATCTTTATTTTCCCTTGTGCCCGTGGACGTAGGTTGGATACATTCCGCCGAACCACGTTAAATCATTTATTTGTCTGTGTGCATTCTATATTTTACCAAGTTTGCATTTGGTTCCCAACAAACCAAACAAGTTCACAGTTGATGGAGGTTTGTTCGAGCATTGATTTTCCCGGATTACCACTTAAATAAAAAACAATCAGCAATAGTTGGCGTCGTTTGTGGGGAACATTACAATGAGTAGCAAACATACTAAGGCGATGGCAGTAGACAGGAACCACGGATATTCAGAGGCTTCGATAACAGAGTGAGAAGGAAAGTTTCAAAAGGAAAGATATGAGACTAATCCTTGATGAAGGCTATGATGGAAAAGTTGAAAAGAAGACGGGAGAGAGAGGGGAACAGGCCCCGACCAAAGAAAGGAGGAAAACCCTATGTTCATAATAGCGGGGAGGGAGACATTACTCAGGGATTCGAACCAGGCAAGAAAAAACTATTGTCGGATCAGAGGATCAGAGGTTCTCACGACAGAAAAGGCTCTGCGGATCCAAATGGCTATACCACTGCCTATATGTTCACATAGGAAGATACCTAATGGGTCAGCTACCCATGCGATGACGCACTGATAATTAAAGCCAACATTGGCGGAACCGAGGTAAATATGATATTGGTAGATCCCGGGAGAGCGGTGGATATCATCGCAAATAAAGCTCTAACGATTTGGGAGTGGAGTACACCATCTTGACCTGGGAAGCGACACTGTTGTACGAGTTTGGGGGAGCGAGCGTAGTCCCGCTGGGTCGAATATAGTTGGCTATTACCATGGGATGAATCCTCACACTCATATCGTTATGTTGGATTTTACCGTAGTGGATTGTATAAGTAGCTATCAAGTGGTATTAGAGAGCCTCATTTTAATGAATTTAAGGGCGATTATGTCATGTTACTACCTGAAGCTGAAGTTCTTGACCTGGGAGGGAATTGGGATGTTTTGTGGAAGCCAGAAGACGGCTAGGAATTATTTTGCTATCATTTCTAAAGAAACGCTTTGTATTGAGAAGGTAGGGGCGGAGAGGAAAAGAAAGAGAATGGGATGGGGTAGAAGTTGAGCCGACCGTTCCCCAACCTGATGATCCTTCCCAGTTGGGAGGAGGGGAAGAACTGGAATAGGTGGATCTTTTCGGCCTTGGCAAAAAAAAATAAGGATTGGGGCAGGCTTGGAGTCAGGTCTAAGGAAGCAGTTGCTGGTTTTCCTAAAGGAATATGTGGATGTTTTCGCATGGGGACACAGGGACATGCCCTGAATTGATCCCAAATTTACCAGTCACCATTTAGCGATAGATTGGGCTCATAAATCAGTGAAGCAAAAGACGGGGATTTTCAACCTAGAATGATACGAGGCGATTCATGCAGAGGTTGAAAAGTTGCTAAAGTTCAGGTTTGTTGGACAATTATGACCCATAGCGTCACTATTTGTACAGATCATGGTGTTGTTGTACAAATTAACTATGTGACAAAGGAAATTGCACCCTTATCATTTGTGATTAGATCACCTAGATTTATAAATGATAGAAGGTCCTTATGATTTGTTCCTGGATTGAGAATGATATGAGACAGTATCAGTCCACGAAGGATAAATCATTAAATATCCCTAGTCAGAGTATTATCGAGATTGGACATCGATAAATACGTAAAATACTAGTATTACACTTGGCGCGTTGTGAGGGCATAACGGCATAGTTCTCATATATTCAGGTATAGGATACTCATTCAAGTGTAATAAGAGGTTGTGTTTTACCGATGGTACAGGAAACAGCTTCGCTCTGGATAGACCCCCTCGGAATTCCATTGGTAGTATGACTATGTGTCTATGGAATCCGAATCAGGTAGGTGTATTTGGGCTTAACCTGATACTTGCACCGCTAATGCTTGCGACAATCAATATAATTTAGTTTTGGTCGTCCAGGGCTTTAAAACCGGTTTCTTTGTACGCCTCTTCTGGGTATATCGAGAATCGTAGTGTGTTGGGTGTGATGTCAAGACGGAAGTATCACTTCAGTCATATGGAGATGATGGTCACGTAGGATACGGTACTAGTACTCTTATGTACTGCAGTCATCGGGATAAAATTACAAGGTCATGTTTATCCGATTATAAAGACTAGTTACCAGACATCCGACATGTGCTTCGTACGGGGCAGACACAATTCCAGCCCCAGGCCTAGCACATGATCATCCGATACTGGATCGACATACAGAATACTACATATTCTACCTACGCCTGATATAGATCCTTATATTCCTGTAAGGATATTTCTGGAGAATTGGGTAGGCATGGCGCTTTGCTAGAAGCCAACCATGTGTTGAAAATCGGTACAAATGTAATACTAGGTACTTACGTGTTCGGATAGTCCGACGACCCGATTTACTGCCAACATATCCGAGGATCTCATGGGTCGCTTCCCGAAGATTCACCGATGACGTATGACTCGCACTTTAATTAATTGTGGAGATATTTTATCTGGGATAAAATATCATTTAAAGAGAGATAACGATTAATTTAGAATTGATCGATAAAATAATATATTTGATATATTATACGAAATTGGATTTCGACGCAGAATTAAAATTAGATTTTAATTCGGGCGAACGAGTTAATTTAGAATTAATTCGTTAGCGACGTGAATAGTGATTTCGCTAGGCATAATCATTTAATTATGTCGCAACGGAAAATTCGTTAATTTGGAATTAGCGAACCCGAGCCCGAGATTGTTTGTGAGCGCATTCGCATTTCGAATTCGAGTGCGGCACGCAAGTCAAATCAAGCATCAAATAGCTAGTCGCATTAAGTGTCAAATCATTAGTCACTTTGAGTGATGTGACAACTTGTCACTTGATTGATTGAGTGATGTGACTTGATGGAAGTTGATGGTGGAGTGTAATACACTCAAGTGTGATGGCATGATAGACATTTAATATATTTAAATGTTTGATATTTGTTTTTTGATTTTGGAAATCAATTAATTGATTTTTTGGAAAAATCAAAAGTGTATTTGATACACCTTTCTCACCAACCATCAAACAACTCTCTCTTCTCTCCTCTCCCTCTCTTCTTCACGCCCATGGTGGGAATTTCTTCACTGGTTTTGGCAGCTCACTGCCGAGAGCCAAGAAGAAAAATGGGAAGCAAAAGTCGTGATTTTGTGGCAAAATCGGGAGTGCTAGCACACTACGAAGTCATGCGAAGGTGATAGGGAAGTCCACCCATGAGCTTGGAATCATTTGACAAAGCTTGAAGCTTTCATGGAGGACATCAATGGCCGAAAATGGAGACAGAAAATCAGCTCACTGCCATTCGACAGAAACCGAATTTTTGTTGTCCACCGCGTCGCTCGACCGATCGATGTGAGTATTCCGTAACTCCCTCATTGTATTCGCATTTGTTTCATGCTTGTTTAATGATCTTGGGATGCTTAGAAAATTCCAACAAGGTTTATCCAGGAGGTCAAATACCCGAAGTGGGTATCCAATGTAGTCTTGGTGAAGAAGGCCAGTGGGAAGTAGATGATGTGCGTGGATTTCTCTGATTTGAACAAGGCTTTCCCGAAGGACAGTTGCCCACTCCCTAAGGTAGATTATTTAGTGGATTATACGGCGTGTCATGGACTGCTCAGTTTTATGGATGCTTTCTCAAGGTACAACCAGGTCAGGATGCTTTCCGAACATGAAGAAAATACAGCCTTCATTAATGACCAAGGGTTGTACTATTACAAGGTGATGCCTTTCGAATTGAAGAATGTTAGGGCCATGTATCAAAGGTTGGTGAACAAGGTTTTCAAACCACTCATTGGCAAGACAATCCAGGTCTATATCGATGACATGATCACGATGATGGAGAAGTCTGAGGATC
Organism: Zanthoxylum bungeanum; assembly: GCA_019454045.1. NCBI lineage: Eukaryota > Viridiplantae > Streptophyta > Magnoliopsida > Sapindales > Rutaceae > Zanthoxylum > Zanthoxylum bungeanum. The sequence goes on along the minus strand of SKCR01026028.1, from coordinate 143,676 downwards.
ATCTGGCGGACCTCAGAGGGACATTTGAGTTTTTGATGAAGCACAACATGAGACTGAATCCGGAAAAATGTGCTTTTGGTGTATCTTCATGAAAGTTTTTGGGGTACATGGTCAATGCCCGGGCCATTGAAGCAAACCCTCAGAAAATCAAGATTGTATTGGATTTAAAGCCCCCGAGGACGGCCAAATAAGTGCAGAGCTTAACGGGTCGGGTGGCAGCACTAAACCGATTCATTTTTAAGGCCACCGACAAGTGTCATGCCTTCTTCCAACTGATCAAGAAGGCTAAGAAGGAAGCCAGTTGGACAACTGAATGTGAGGATGCATTCCATCAACGGAAGGAGTACCGGGCCCAACACCACTATTGGCGAAGCCGATCCCAATTGAGACTATGTTCCTATACTTGGTTGTTTCTGAATATGTTGTGAGTTCAATATTAGTGCAGGAAGTGGATAAAATCCAAAGGTCGGTATATTACACTAGTAAGGCCCTATTGGATACAGAAACTCACTACCCAGCTCATGAGCTGGTGGCTTTATCTTTGGTCATAGTGGCACGGAAGTTACGCCCATATTTTCAAGCCCACCCAATCGAGGTATATATCGACCATCCTTTGAGGTAGATAATGCACAAGCCAAAAGTCTCGGGTCGTCTGATGAAGTGGTCCATGGAACTTAGTGATTATGATATATCTTATCTGCCTAGGGTATCGATCAAGGGGCAAGCACTGGCATATTTTGTTACAGAGTTCACTGGGCCTCAGGTTATGGCATTAGAGGAAGCTAAGTGAGAGATGTTTGTTGATGGGTTGGTCAGTACACATGGGTGTGGGGCCGAGATGATCCTTTGAAGTAGTGAACGGGAGGAGTTCAGTTACGCCCTAAGATTCATCTTTGAAGCAACGAATAATGAGGCTAAGACTTTACATGGAAGTTGGAATTAAGGATGTGATAGTGAAAAGTGATTCCTAACTGGTCGTTCAGCAAGTGAATGGTGAGTTCCAAGCAAGAGAGTCAAACATGATTGCTTATCAGGACGAGGTAAAGAAGCTAGCTGAAGGGATAGAGAATGTAGAGTTCGAGCAAGTCAGATGGAAGAACAACCAGCATGCAGACTTGTTGGATCGGCTCGCATCATCCATAAAGCCAAAAATCCCTTGGACCATTCCTTTATGATGCTTACAATCCAGAAGTGTTGGGATGCCGGAATTAATTGAGGTAGATGTTGAGAGGGAGGCATCCTGGATAGATTCAATTAATAAGTACTTAGAGATGAGGGATCTGCCCGAAGGGAAGAAAGAGGCGAGGAAGTTGAAATATCAGAGTGTATAATTTTGCTTGATAGATGGGGTATTATACCGAAGGGGGTACACGACGCCATACTTGAGGTGTATGGGACCCGAAGAGGCAGATTACGTGCTTAGGGGAATTCAAGATGGAATATGTGGAAGCCATGGTGGAGGTAAGATGATCCTTCACAAGGCGTTAAAGGAAGGTTTTTCTGGCCAACAATGCACTAGGATGAGGCAAGGGTTGCCCGAGCATGCGACGGATGTCAGAAAAATGCCAACATACCCCACCAACCCCCCGAGCAGTTAACCACATTGTCAAGTCCTTGGCTGTTTTCCCAATAGGGGATAGATATCATTGGGCCGATGCCCTCGGGTAAGGGTCAAGCCAAGTTTTCCATTGTTGCAATTGATTACTTTACCAAGTGGGTGGAAGCTGAGCCGTTGTCCATGATAACCGAGAAAAATGCAACATTTTTTTATTAGAAATAACATTATTTATCGATCCGGGATCCCCAAGGCCATTGTCACAGACATTGGGAAGTAATTTAATAGTAAGAGTTTCAAGAAACTTTGCGAGGACCTCCAAATCACCTTGAGGTTCGCCTCTCCGGCTCATCCGAAGTCCAATGGGCAAGTAGAAGCAATGAATAAAACCATCAAGAGCAACTTCAAGGCAAGGCTCGGGTCCTGCAATAGTTTATGGGTCGAGGAGCTACCAGAGATTATATGGTCACATCAGATGACCTATGATGATTCCATGAGCGAAACACCCTTCTCTTTGGCCTATGGGTGCGAAGCAGTTATCCCAGCAGAGATCGGGATGGTGACCTGATTATGCCCAAAAAGTACTTGCAAATATCGCAGTATAGTTGGGGTGTCTATTCCTTAGAGATATGGTTATAATGAAATGATTCACTTAATGAAAACGTTAACAATAACTTATTGAAAAGATAATGGTTGAATTGATAATGTAAAATAACAACTATGGAAAATATGCAGGAAATATCAATAGAGATAAACAGCAAAGCTTCAGGAATTCCTCTTGTATTAACTCCCTATATTAAGTTATTGATTCATTCTTATTACACAATTCAAGTTTTCACATCCCAAACCAACAATCAGAAGATATTCAATTTTACAAATATTAAATTCTAAGTTAATCAATGTTTATTTTCTCTATGTTAACAGCACACAAATTCATTGTTACGACTTATCTAACGTTGATAATATACCCTCAGGAGATACTGCAGTAGAAGACCAAATCGTAAAACAACTTTTACCAGTCACAACTGAGTTCACAAATCACACATAAAATAAGCATGATTGGATTTATATGCAAATTGATAAAAATAATCTATGGGTTCATGAATCTAAAGATGTTAAAGAATAATAAACATCAATTGTATTAACGTTAAAAAGCATTCAAGAATCAACAACATAAATATAAGAAATCAAATACAAGAGTTCATACTTAGCTTTGCCTTTGACATTAGTTCTCCATGCAGTAGGGAGATATAGCCTTGAAAGATCAGAGAGGCGTCATGTCGACTTGAAGTTCTTCGTTCTTCTCTCTCAATCTTGTGTTTGTGGCTCTCTTTCTCTTATTTCTCTATATTTTTCTCCCTTCTTTAGGGTTTGGACGAATTTAGGTTTTTATAGGGAGGTCCCGAAATCATAATGCGCATCAAATACGTCAATAACCTGGTCTTTGGGGGCCGGAACGCCCATCTCTTGGGAGTTTTGACTGGGCGTGAATCTGGTGTAGGCGTCGCAATGCCAAGGACTTGGGCGCCGCGGCGCCAGTGATGTTCCTCTTTGCTGGCTCACGCATCTTTCGTCCTGCTTCTTCCCACGTGCGTCTGATGCTTCCATTAGGTCCTGAAACATGTATAATTGCTTCATTCTTCTTGCTTCATTGCTTCTTAATAACAAAGCGCAAAATGACTCTAATTAAAATTAAAACATATGATAGATAAGTCGAGTTAACAGTGTTATAAGTACACTTTCGTGCACTTATCACAACCCACAACCAGCTTATTGCTAGTCCCTAACAATTCAAGCATAAAAATAAAATAAGAACTAAATAAATAAATAAATAAATAAATAAATGAAAACTATATAAGCCTATTTCGTAGGGATCATGATTGCATTAAGCGTATGCAACAAGCCTTTAAACCCATAGGTGGCCCTAGTGGACGAGTTATAGTCTCGTGAGGGCTTACTGCGACGACACCCCCAAATGTCATTTAAAAACATACAATCATGCAAAGATAAAATGAAATAGTCCCAATAGTTACATATATTATTGTCTTCAATGAATGTTTAGTAATGAAATTAGAGAACTTTCAAAGTACTCAACATAACTCAAATCCAAGTCTTTGAATAAATCATCTAAGCCAGACTCACAATGTGTGTGTGTAAAGGTTCTTTCACAGCTTGATTCTTAGGTAAGCCAATTCAATGATTTCGTTTAAAAACTGGGATTCGATGGATCAAACCAACCTATATATCTCAATTATGCTCAGTAATTGCCTTTCTGTGCTGAGCATGGTATGATTTTTTTCTATCGTTGTCTTTTTTTTTTAACTTTTTCTTTTATTATTTTTTTTATCAACACACCTACCCTTTAAGGTATCATTTCTCCTCATGGTTGTCCTAACGCTCGCCCATGGGTAGCTTCACGCTTATCGGTTATAGGTGGTTTAATTTCTTTCTTTTGAGATTTTTTTTTATTCTTTTACCATACCACACATCATAACATTAGCAAATCAGGATAGATATCTAAGCAAACGGTCATTCATCGACATGTAATTTCTTCAACTAGTCACTTTGCCAACTACTTAGGTTGTCACTGCTAAAACCCATAATTAAGTGTTTACGAGTCTAACCTAGATCAACTACACAAGACATCAAATAAAAGTACATTAAAGAACTTATCGTTTCTAATATTTCACCCTAAAATAAATGATATCATCATTGGACTATGCGTTACTATTAAGGACTAAAAACAAATAAAAAAAATATTTTTTTTTATAACAAAAAAAAACAAGTATTATCATGTGCATGCAAACACCCCCACATTTAAAATTTGCATTGTCCTCAATGTAAGATAAATAGAAAGAAAAAGGATTAAGGAACAACACTACCAGGCGTGGAGTTGATCAGGTTCCTGCTGGTAAGACTTTAGTTATGTGGTTGTGTAGGGTGTGCTGACACCTGCATAATTACTCATGCAAACAACAAACATGCAATTAGTACACAATAAAATAAAACTAGAATAAATAAATAAATAAAATAAAATAAATGCATATGCAAGGGTTGTCTCCCCACTAGCGCTAAGTTTAACGTCTTCAGCCAGATGTAACCATTTAATGTTGTCATGGTGGCTTCCATGTAGTGAACTGATGAAGGCATGAGAAAGAATTTGTGTCTAGCTGAAGCAGTGTATGCATTGATCCTTCAGGGTCTACTGATGGTTGAGATTTGATCAATTGGTTCAACCTCTTTTTTAACTTCATAGGTATCGTCTTTAAGTGAGCACTAACTTTCCTTCTCCTCCTTTTACGGTCCTTATGGTCAGTTTCACTTCGGGAGGATTTGATTCAGGTTGTAGAGAAGTTGTTTCTGGCATGACTATTTCTAGCATGTATGAGTAATGACACTCATCGTCATCTCGTGGTTGTTTCTCGACATGAAAAATATTCACCTCTAGTGTCATATTTCCAAATGATAGCTTCATGAGACCGTTCCTGCAATTAATAAGAGCATTAGTTGTAGCAATAAAAGGTCTACCTAAGATTAGAGGATTCTTGGACTCGGTGTTAACCACTGATTGAGTGTCCAAAATCAAGAAGTCGACAAGGAAGTAGAATTTATCAATTTGAACTAAAACATCCTCAACTACTCCATGTGGTGCTCTAATGGATCGGTGAGCTAATTGTAAAACTACAGATATAGGTTTAATCTCACCAAGTCCTAACTGCACATAGATCGAATATGGCATGAGATTAACACTAACACCTAAATCTAATAATGTTTGACCAAAATCCGATGTGCCTCTGTTCAATTACTACACTTGCTTGCTCTGTCAAGAATGTAGTCTTCTAGACATTATCCTTTCTCTTTATGGTGCATAGATCCTACAAAACCTCCGCATAAGTCATAACTTGTTTTATCACATGTAACAACGGAAGGTTAATCTTTACTTGCTTTAAATGTTATAGGATCTCACCACTTGGATCTGGAACTCTCGCTACGGGCCTAAGTGCTTAGGGGAAAGGTACTCTTACTGGGAAAAATGTCTCTTGTTATTCCTGATAGGTATTAGTACCACTATCTTTGGGGGCACCTACAGTGTTGGAAGTGTTCTGTAAGCCTACCTCATTACCGCTCCTAATGAATATAGAATTAACACCTTTTATATTGACTGCCTCATGATCAGTCTGTGCCATGTGTTGCCCTTGAGGATTAGGTTAAGTCTGATATGGGAATTTTCCTTGTTCATGCATACTCAGAACATTAGTCAACTTAGAGACTTGACTCTTTATCTCTTTATTATCTTCAATAACTTGAGCTATCAACGACTCAAACTTTTGATTGGTTTTACTCTGGGCCTCTATAATGCATGCACACTGTATTCTAAAGAATTTCTAGGGGCGGCATGTGTGGGAAACTGAGAAGCACTGTAACTCCTAGTTTGTGGTGCTTGAGTAGGCTAATGGGACTCATATTTCCAACTAAGATTGGGATGGTTCCGCCAACTAGGATTATAGTTATTTGAATAAGGTGTGTATGGCTTCTTGTACATCCCTAAGTTATTACATTACTCCTCGTATGTCCCCCTCATCTCACCATATATAGGACACTATAGGTTTCCAGGTGTGCGACTGCATGCATTTTCTTGTTATCTCTATCTTTTAAGGCTTCTAACTCTCTGTGCCCTAAGACTTTCCTCTTCCCTGAAGTGGTGTATGCCTCTACAGGAAGGAGTGTGTGTCCTATCGGTGTTATCCAGGGAATTAGGTTCAGTCTAAGTATGGGATTTCTCGGCTAAGTCATCTAAGTACTCGAATGCCTCATCAGGGTCATTTCGGATGAACTCACCATTGGACATTGTCTCCACGAATTGGCACTCTCTAGGAGTTAGATCGTCATAAAAATAGCTTACTAAGCACCAACTCTCATACTTATGGTGAGGGCAACTAGCTAACATCTCTTTATACCTCTCCCACGTTTGATAAAGGGTCTCACTGTCCTTTTGGGAGAAGGTGGAGATTTGTCTTTTTAAGGCATTAGTCTTATGGTATGGGAAGTATTTGTTAAAAAAAATCTGTGTCATCTCGCCCCATGATCCTATTGACCTAGGTCTTAAAGAGTACAACCAGCTCTTAGCTCTATCCTTAAGTGCAAAGGGGAAAAACTTAAGTCTAATTGTGTCTGTGGTTCCGAACTGATCATGGAAAGTTGCTACAACCTCTTCAAACTCTCTAATGTGCACATAAGGATTCTCGTTCTCCAAACCATGGAAGGTTGGGAGATACTGTATCATCTCGGGTTTAAAATCTATGTGTAGTGCATTAGGAGGAAACATGATACACGATGGTGTAACTGTGCGAATGGGATAGAGGTACTCTTCAAGAGTCCATATGGGTGGTCTCTCGTACTCACTCATAGTATGTGCGCTAGACTCGGGTGGTGTGGCAAAACGATTTTCAAATATGTTATCGGAATCTGAATCTTCCTCTTCAATCCTAACAAATCTACCAAACTGATCTTTACATCTAGGCATGCAATTAAACTCAAGTAAAACAAAAAACAATAAAAAAAACTAAATAAAAAGAATAAACTAAAATTTAAAATCTAACTAAAACTAAAATTGAAATAAATAAGTAAATAAATAATAAATAAATAAAAATAACAAAAAGTTAAAGAAGGAACGAAGTTACCGCTTTGTGTTTGACCAAGAAAACCTGCTCCTTTATATTGTAAATCGTCTCCCCGGCAATTGCGTGAAATTTTGATTATACCCAAAAAGTACTTACGGTTACTTGCGGTTATCGCAGTATAGTTGGGGTGTCGATTTCTCAGAGAGATGGTTACAAAGAACTGATTCACTTAATGAAAACGTTAACAATATATTATTGAAAAGATAATGGTTGAATTGATAATGTAAAATAACAACTATGGAAAATATGCAGGAAATATCAATAGAGATAAACAGCAAAACGTCAGGAATTCCTCTTGTATCAACTCCCAATATTCATTATTGATTCCTTTTTATTACACAATTGAAGGTTTCACATCCTAAACCAACAATCGGAAGATATTCAATTTTACACATATTAAATTCTAAGTTAATCAATGTTTATTTTCTCTATGTTAACAGCACACAAAGTCATCGTTACGACTTATCTAACGTCGACAATATACCCTCAGACAATACTGCAACAGAAGACCAAATCGTAAAATAATTTTTACCAGTCACAACTGAGTTCACAAATCACATATAGAAGAAGCATGACTGGATCTATATGTAAATTGATAAAAATAATCTCTGGGTTCATGAATCGAAAGATGATAAAGAATAATAAACATCAATTGTAATAACGTTAAAAAGCAATCAAGAATCAACAACATAAATATAAGAAATCAAATACAAGAGTTCATACTTAGCTTTGCCTATGAGATTATTTCTCCATGCAGTAGAGAGATAAAGCCTTAATAGATCGGAGAGGCGTCATGTCAACTTGAATTTCTTCATTCTTCTCTCTCAATCTTATGTTTGTGGCTGTCTTTCTCTTGTTTCTCTCTATTTTTCTCCCTCCATTAGGGTTTGGACAAAGTTGGGTTTATATAGGGAGGTCCCGGAATCATAATACGTATCAAAGAGGTCAATTTCAGGGTTTTAGGGCGTTTCGGGGCATCGCGGCCTGGTATTTGGGCATCGCAGCACCCAACTCTCGGGATTTTTGGCTGGGCATGAATCTAGTGCAGGCGTCGCGACGCCATGGACTTGGTCGCCGCTGCGCCAGTGAAGTTCCTCTTTGCAGGCTCGTACATCTTGCGTCCTGTTTCTTCCCACGTGCATCTGATGTTTCCGTTAGGTCCCGAAACATGTATAATTGCTTCATTCTTATTGCTTCATTGCTTCCTAATAACAAATTGCAAAATGACTCTAATTAAGATTAAAACATATGATAGATAAGTCGAGTTAACAGTGTTCTAAGTACACTTTCGTGCCCTTATCACAACGAAGAGCTTTTGAAACATCATCTTGACTTGTTAGAAGAGAAAATGGAGAGGTCAACAGTCAAGATGGCAGTATATCCGCAAAAATTGGTGCGCTTCTACAATAAAAAGATTCGGGTATGATCTTTTCTCTCCAGAGATTTTATCCTGAGGCGAGTTACTCTAAATACAATGAGGCCCGAGTAAGGTTCATTAGGTGCCAAATGGGAAGGGCCTTATAGAGTAACCGAGGTGGTCAGATCGGATGCCTATCTATTGGAGCAGTTGGACGGTGCCCATCTCAAAAAGCCCTGAAATGTTGAAATGTTGAGAAGATACTTCCAGTAATTTCCCCCTTGAGCTGTTGAATGAAATGTAAAAGATGTCATCAGAAGTCTCCATTTATGATTGAGTTATTGAATGAAATATAATGTCAGGAGTTGGAGTTTCTCCTCATAAGGATAAACACGCTCCTCCTAGAGAAATGGTACCTATTGTTTGACCTGCCAAGTTTTTGGTATTCGGTAACGATAGTCATCATGGAGCAATAGGAGAACGGCGATGTAAGGTGTGCTCGATCATTTTCCATAGTACCTCCTACTTGTTGTGCATAAGTGGTGGCTTTCTGGGCTTGTTATTGCCTATATGTTGAAACATCTGATGGTGGATCCACAAGTGGGAATAGAGGAGAAGCAATCAACTGCGAGGTTGATGGTCTAAAGTCATGAGGGAAACTTCTTCCACTCTTCCAAGAAGCCGAGGCACAATTGCAAAGCAACACTTGTCGAGAATTTTTTCGAAGATGTTAAGGAAGATAATTTCGGTAAGAGCCTCTCTTAGAATGACCCTCAAAGAGTTGTAAGAATGACAATAGATCCATTGAATATGAATAAGACTTTCCCTTTTTAAATAAGAGCTTGTTCATCTATGTTTCTCTATTATTTAAATGAGAAAAGCATGTTTAATATTCTTATGAAATACTCGTGATTAGATTTCATGAAGGTAGAGTTGGCCACCGGTTCGGTTCGATTCCGAACTGGCCAATTCCCGATTCCACAAGTGTGGAACTGGAACTGAATCAGATAATTCTGGTTCGATTCTGGTTCCACACTTACTTGGAACCGGAATCGGAACTGAACCGAACGATTCCGATTAAATTCTGGTTTTTTACTTTTAATAATTATTTTAAAAATAAATAAACAAATAAAACGGTTCCACTAGAGAACCGCTAGAACTGAACGATTCCAATGATTTTGGTTCGAAACGCTGGAATCGTCCGGTTCCAGCGATTCTTTTCAGTTCGGTCAGGGGTGAACCCTAACCGAACAGAAAAATTTTGGTTCCAGTTCCGGTTTCGGAATCAGAACCATTTATAACCAGAACCGTCTAATTTCTGAACAAGAACCATGGCCACCTCTACATGAAGGGATGCAAGGCATGTGGAAAAAGCATGCGCCCCCGCTGCACTCCAAACCGTAATATCATTATCAAACCTTAAGGTGGAACGTTAACACCTAATGGACTTGCATATTTGAGGAATCATCGTAGCGTAAAGACCTGTGTTGCGTTTGGCACCTTGGGTATCTATAGCACGCTTGGCGAATGAGTCGGCATGGCGTTTGGTGCCTTAAGGTAATCATAGCACGCATGGATGGCCAGTGGCTTCGGTACTCTAGTACCTCAGGGTTTAAATAGCACGGGGAAGTCCCACGGGCCTTTGTGGCATTTTCCGGCGAGTATTGAAGGTACATAGCACGAGGAAGGCCCACGGGCCTCCGTAGTGTTTGTACCTCAGAAGGTACATTGCACGGGGAAGGCCTATGGGCCTCCATGGAGTTTCTAGCCACAAGATATTCTTAGCACGGGGAGGGAGAATGCCCATGTGGTGTTGGCCATCCCATTTCGGATCCGTATGAGCATAGAACGGGGAAGACTTGAGGTTCTCCATGATGTTTGTAGACTCGGGGCCTGCCTAACATAAGAAAAAATTTGATGGTGTTGGTGTTAGTGTTCCTAGAACATGCCAAGGATCTCTAATCATGATTCGGTATGTGAATATTCAAAGAAGTTACAGAAGACTTACATTGATCGGATTTGATGGATGCATGAAGTTCAAAAATTTTGATCCTTTGTTGAAGCTCCAAACTTGCTTTGTGTTCCAAACTCAAGGAATTGGTTTCCCTACCACCTTGATTCACTCTTGGAAGTGCTAGCTCACTTGAATTTTTGCAACAAAAATTCTAAGGGATAGGGAGAAGCTCTCGGCTTTTGCAAGAAGAAATTGTTAGTTTTATTCTAGGTCCTAAGATCATCAAACAAGCATGATAAAGTGTGAAATACATATCAAAGGAGTTTCGGAATACTCACATCGATCAGTTGAGACGATTTGATGAAGAACAAAACTTGATTTTAGCCATCCAAATTCTGCCACTGCAGTACAGAATTTCTGCCCACGTTTTTCAGTTTTGCGTCATGAATTTGAGCTCCAAATCTTCATCGAATGATTCCCGGCTCATGGGTAAGTTTCCCTATCACCTTCGCAAGTCTCCCGGAGTGCTAGCTCTTCTTGATTTTGCCACAAAATCAACACTCAAGCTTCCCTAACTCACGGTTTTAGCAAGCAAAACCAGTGAGCTATTTGCCCATTTGGGCGTGAATGTGAGAGAGAGTGGAGAGAGGAAGAAACGTGTTAGTGTTTTGAAAGTGTAAAATCAATTACCTTATATATTTTCCAAAAATATATTAAAGGTATATACACAAATTTGGCTTTCACAGAGTCAAAAGATTTTACTTTCCAACCACTTTACTATTCCAACAACTTACATCACTCAAAGTGACAAGTTGTCTTTCAATCAATCAATCACATCAATCAATCAAATGTCACATCACTCAAAGTGACGTTTGATTTGAGCTTGATGTGACGAATGAATTGACGCTTGATGGACTTGCGTGCCGCACTCGAATTCGAAATGCGAATGCGCTCGCAATCACTCTCGGGCTTGGGTTCGCTAATTCCTAATTAGCGAATTTTCCGCTGCGTCGTAATTAAATGATTACGCCGAGTGAATTCACTATTCACGTCGCTAACGAATAATTCTAAATTAATTCATTTGCCCGAATTAAAATCTAATTTCAATTCCGCGTCGAAATCTAATTTCGTTGAATATATCGAATATATTAACTTACCGATTAATTCCAAATTAATCGTTTTCTCTCTTTAAACGATATTTTATCCTAGATAAAATATCTCTGTAATTAATCCCAGATTAATTTTCTATCTCTTCAAATTAATCCCAGATCAATTATGAGTGCGAGTCATACGTCATCGGTGAATCTTTGGGAAGTGACCCATGAGATCCCCGGATATGTTGGCAGTAAATCGGGTCGTTGGACTATCCGAACATGTAAGTACCTCGTACCACGTTTACACCGATTCACAAGACAAGGTTGGCCTCTTGCAAAGCGCCATGCCTACCCAATTCTCCGAAAATATTCTTACAGAATATATAGATCTGTATCAGGCGTAGTATACAGTAGTATTGCGTATTTCGATCCAGTATCGGACTGTCACGTGCTAGGCCTGGGGCTGGAGTTGGTGTCTGCCCCGTACGAAACACTTGTCGGATGTCTGGTAACTAGTCTCTATAATCGGATATATATGACCTAGTCATAATATCCCGATGGCCGTGCAGCACTTAAGAGTACTAATACCGTATCCTACGTGACATCATCTCCACTATGACTGGAGTGATACTTCCGTCTTGACATCACACCCAAATTTCTATGATTCTCAATATACATAGTATCGGCGTACACAGGACCTGTTACCCCCCTGGACGACCTCAACTAAAGTATATTGATTGTCGTAAGCATTAACGGTGCAAGTCTCAGGTTAAGACCAAATACACCTACCCTGATGTCGGACTCCCATAGACACATAGTCATACTACCAATGGGATTCCGAAGGGGTCTATCCAGAGCGAAGCTGTTTCCCGTACCATCGGTGAAACACAACCTCCTATTACACTTGCATGAGTATCCAATACCCAATATATGAGAACTATGTCGTTGTGCCCTCACAACGCGCACAAGTGTAATACTTGTATTTTATGTATTTATCGATGTCCAATCTCGATAATACTCTGACTAGGGATATTTAATGATTTATCCTACGTGGACTAATACTGTCTCATATCATTCTCCGTCCAGGAAAAAATCATAGGGACCTCTCATCATTGATACATCTAAGGTGATCTAATCACAAATGATAAGAGCGCAATCTCCTTGTCACATAGTTAATTTGTACAACAACACCATGATCTGTACAAATAGTGACGCTATGGGTCATATTATCCAACAATCTCCCACTTGGCCTATAGCCAGTCACTCGAGTGTCTAACACCGAACTATGTACGGTTGGCTCAAACTGTTGAGAAAAGCTTTCGTCAGCGGATTTGCATGATTATCGTCTGATGTAATTTATTCGATCATCACATCGCTACGATGTATGATCCGAACGAATCAGATGAGTATCGAAGCATATATCTGGATCGTTGATGAGACCATTAATTCTTTAGCTTGTGCTGACGCATAGCTCAGCCGCTAACAGAAATATATCTAATCTAATTAGATTTATTATCGACCCAAATAGCTTCTTTTGCTTCTTCAGCTACAGCAATAATCCGCATTTGTTGTTTATTCGGTAACAGTATCTTCCTTGGAAGATTTCCAGCTCACAGTTTCGTTATTCAAACTTTATAGTACCGTCTGCGACTTTCAGTCGTCTTTATCGGTTTGGAAACTTGCTACAGTGAACCCAGTCACTTCAAGTTCTCCATCTCCGCAGATTAGGACAGCATAGCACTTAGATCTCATACTACTAACGGATGATCTTAATATTAATCCAGTGACTATCACTCAGATTGGCCTGTTTGTGAATCCATATGCTCAAAGCGTATGAGACACCAGGTCGCATATATTTTTCAATGTACAATTTCTCAGAGAGGGTTAACAAATTTAAATCTATCCCAATAGATCTTTATTCCTAGAATAAAGGTTGTTTTATCCCAAAAATATATTATCATTATCTTATAGGACAGCCACTGTCAGTGCGCTCCCACTAACCTCCTTATATACACAAGAATCATTTTCGTTTTTGAATTAAATCATAAACCATTATGATTACATCAAAACGATAATTCCAAGAACCTAATGCTTGCTTTAATCCAAACATGGATTGAATAACCTGCAAACCTTGTTTGCTGGTTTTAGTACGACAAAATCGTCAGGATGTTGTAAACATCCTCCAAAAGGCTTCCTTTTCAGGAAAGCGATTTTGATCTTTAACTGACACATTTCATAAATGTACAGTTTCAGCAAGCATTATCCAAATGAATTTACCGTGGCAACCAGTAAAAGGTTAAACCATAATCAACACAATGTTGATAATGATACCTATTCATCACAAGCCTAGCTTTGTACGTTGGTATGTTGCCATAAAAGGGAGTCGATACCTTGTATCACTTCCTCAAACGTAGTCGGTTGGTATACCTCAACAAGATTGACATCTTTATGGTATAGTTTCATCCTTGATGAACTATATATGTTCCATTACGGACTTCGTGCCTTGAACAGTATTACTCCGATTTTCATCGAGTTTTACTGTCCTCCCACTTACCACTGCATATCGGTATTCCTCTTAGGAAAACCACATGGCGAGCAACAATCACATTGTTCTCTTGTGAGATATATAAGTACTATAATTATGGTTTCCCCTATGATAACCTATAATTGGCACTTATCCAATTTGGGTTCTAGTTTGGTATCATCCAAACGTATGCCTTGCATTCCCAAATCTTCAGGATTGTGAAACCCGATTTTTTTCCCGTTCATATCTTATATGAAATCTGTCAAACAGATTTTCTTTTTTTTATGGAACCTTATTCTAAATAAGTTTTGCACTGTTAATGCATATCCGTTGAAGGAAATGGTAGCTCAGAGCAACTCATGATCAACCTTATTATGTCCAACAAAATTTGGTTTTCTCCGTACGGGCACACCATCAAACTGACGTGTCCTAGGAGGAGTCCTTATTTGAAAGAATACTATACTCTTTCAAGTATAAGTTAAACTTATTGCTTAAGTGTTTTCCATTACGGTCTTACCGTGACGGTTTAATACTTTAGCCGATCTGTCTATCTACTTCGTGACGAAACTCTAAAAGTTTCTGATTTGTGTTCTTCAAAAGAAACACATAACCATAACGTGATGCCACATCCGTTAAGGTCACGAAACATTCATATCCGTTTCTAGCCTTGCTAGATGTGGGCCCACTTACTTCACTATGAATAGGGCTAACAGATCGGTGGCACCTTCACTATTACCGAGTAAGTAGTGTTTTAGGTACTTTACCTAATAAACTAGATTCGTAGACTTTATTTGAATAATCAAATCAGTCCTAGTACCCACTCTTCAAAAGTGTGGATATACGACTCTTGTTTAATTGTGTCCCAGACACCAATGCCACAAATTAAGTTTATTCTGATCATATCAGTATGAGCTATACATTTGTCATTTTAAATGTTTGAGATTTTATTTATATTCAAAATATAAATACTGTTATTCACATCTAATGTGTACATCTCAATATCATCTTTATATAATGAAACACTTTAGTGTTCTAGAATATAAAGGTTTATCCGCAACAGAATAAACAATGATATAGAGATAATGTTCCTAGTCAAACTAGTTACATTATAACAGTTTCTAATTTCAAGTACATACTCAAAAGGTAGTTCCTAAACTTAGGATTCTACGGTCGAAACAGCGACTTTCGTCCCGTTTCCGATTCGCAGATTAATCTCAGCTTGAAGTCAGTATCCTGCTCACAGCAGATTCTGAACATCAATACATATATTTTATGTACCACACTAAGTATTTTAAAATCCAATTTTAATACTAGTAATGGACATAAATTTGACAAATTTATTTAAAGTCAGAGCCTTGCCCTTTCTTTAATTCCTTCGTGTCTGCCATATCCAAACGGCAGTCACTTTGGGATATGTCATTTATCTTCCCAGAAGATCATAATGATTTTGCCTTTACCCTTTTCAATATTTCAGAAGCCTTTGGCCAAGCCTTGGGTTTCTAGAATATTGAGGTATGGTGCGCCTTGCACTACTTGCCTAACTGCAAAGTTTGACTTTATCTCCTTGAGATTTATCATTAATTCTCCAAGAATTATTAATTGCAATTTTAATACTTCTTAAATCTAAACATAGATTTATAACAAGTATAATGAATTAAGCACTTTAAGTCATCATCACATAAATCTTCCAAAGATTATGCTCTACTATTTGCTTAATTCTGGGCTTAGGCATAATATGTTATTTTATCAAATAAAGTAACTTATTATTTATTTCCAGGAACATCCTGAAATTTAATTCCCAATTTGAATGATTCCCGGCTCATTGGAAAGTTTCCCTATCACCTTCGCAAGTCTCCCGGAGTGCTAGCTCTTCTTGATTTTGCCACAAAATCAACACTCAAGCTTCCCTAACTCACGGTTTTAGCAAGCAAAACCAGTGAGCTATTTTGCCCATTTGGCGTGAATGTGAGAGAGAGTGGAGAGAGGAAGAAATGTGTTAAGTGTTTTGAAAGTGTAAAATCAATTACCTTATATATTTTCCAAAAATATATTAAAGGTATATACACAAATTTGGCTTAAACAAAGTCAAAAGATTTTACTTTCCAACCACTTTACTATTCCAACAACTTACATCACTCAAAGTGACAAGTTGTCTTTCAATCAATCAATCACATCAATCAATCAAATGTCACATCACTCAAAGTGACGTTTGATTTGACGCTTGATGTGACGAATGATTTGACGCTTGATGTGACTTGCGTGCCGCACTCGAATTCGAAATGCGAATGCGCTCGCAATCACTCTCGGGCTTGGGTTCGCTAATTCCTAATTAGCGAATTTTTCGTTGCGTCGTAATTAAATGATTACGCCTAGCGAATTCACTATTCACGTCGCTAACGAATTAATTCTAAATTAATTCATTTGCCCGAATTAAAATCTAATTTCAATTCCGCGTCTAATCCAATTTCGTTCAATATATCGAATATATTAACTTTACCGATTAATTCCAAATTAATCGTTTTCTCTCTTTAAACGATATTTTATCCTAGATAAAATATCTCCGTAATTAATCCCAGATTCATTTTCTCTCTCTTCAAATTAATCCCAGATCAATTATGAGTGCGAGTCATACGTCATCGGTGAATCTTTGGGAAGCGACCCATGAGATCCCCGGATATGTTGGCAGTAAATCGGGTCGTTGGACTATCCGAACATGTAAGTACCTCGTACCATGTTTACACCGATTCACAAGACAAGGTTGGCCTCTAGCAAAGCGCCATGCCCACCCAATTCTCCGGAAATATTCTTACAGGAATATATAGATCTGTATCAGGCGTAGTATACAGTAGTATTGCATATTTCGATCCAGTATCGGACTGTCACGTGCTAGGCTTGGGGCTGGAGTTGTGTCTGCCCCGTACGAAACACTTGTCGGATGTTTGGTAACTAGTCTCTATAATCAGATATATATGACCTAGTCATAATATCCCGATGCCGCCGCAACACTTAAGAGCACTAATACCGTATCCTACGTGACATCATCTCCACTATGACTGGAGTGATACTTCCGTCTTGACATCACACCCAATACTCTACGATTCTCAATATACACAGTATCGGCATACATAGGACCTGTTACACCCCTGGACGACCTCTACTAAAAAGTGATTGATTGTCGTAAGCATTAGCAGTGCAAGTCTCAGGTTAAGACCAAATACATCTACCCTGATGTCGGACTCCCATAGACATATAGTCATACTACCAATGGGATTTCGAGGGGGTCTATCCAGAGCGAAGCTGTTTCCCGTACCATCGGTGAAACACAACCTCCTATTACACTTGCATGAGTATCCAATACCCAAATATATGAGAACTATGTCGTTGTGCCCTCCACAAACTCTCACAACTGTAATACTAGTCTTTTACGTATTTATCGATGTCCAATCTCGATAATACTTTGACTAGTGATATTTAATGATTTATCCTACGTGGACTGATACTGTCTCATATCATTCTCCGTCCAGGAACAAATCATAGGGACTCTCATCATTTATACATCTAAGGTGATCTAATCACAAATGATAAGAGCGTATCTCCTTGTCACATAGTTAATTTGTACAACACCATAATCTGTACAAATAGTGACGCTATGGGTCATATTATCCAACAGAAATGGGGACAGAGATGTTTGTTTTAGGTGTGTTTGATTTTCTAAAAATCTTTTACCATTTACCAAATCCAAGTTGGTATATGTCATTGCAAAAATGATTAAAATAAAACAAAGGTGGTTAGACTTTGATTGAGTGTAAAAAGAAATCCAAGATTTCACTCAATCATCAACTACTTCCATCACTGGTCAAACTAGTTGATGTAAGTCAAGTGGGTCCCACCACTTGTAAATCTGAATTTAAGTCGAACAATCCAACAAGCAATTTGCTCGGGGCGGGTTCGTTTAATTCCGAATTAACGAATTTTCCGTTGCGACATAATAAATCCAATTAATTAAATAATTATGCCTTGCAAAATTATAATTAAAGTCGCTTACGAATTAATTCTAAATTAATTCGTTTGCCCGAATTAAAATCAAATTTTAATTCTGCATTGAATTCTAATTTCAATTAAATATCGAATATATTATTTAATCGATTAATTCCAAATTAATCGTTCTCTCTCTACTATTCGATTTTATCCCAGATAAATTCTTGCCGCAATAATCCTAGATTAATTTTCTCTCTCTCATAATAATCCCAGATTAATTATGTTCGAGTTGAATGTCATCGGTGAATCTTTGGAAAGCGACCCATGAGATTCCTGTATATGTTGGCAGTAAACACCGGTCGTCGGACTATTCGAATACGTGCGTACCCCGTACCACGTTCTTACCGATTTACAAGACATGGTTGGCTTCTAGCAAAGCACCGAGCCTACCCAATTCTCCTGAAATATTCTTTTAAGGAATACATAATCTTTATCAAGCTTAGTATACTAAGTATTGCATATTACGATCCAGTATCGGATGTCACATGTTAGGCCTGGGGCTGGAATTATGTCTGCCCCGTATGAAGCATATAACGGATCACTAACAACTAGTCTCTTTAATCGGATAATCATGACCTTGTCATATTATCCCGATAGTTGCAACATATTAGAGTACCAGTTTTATATCCCACGTGATCATCATCTCCATATGATTGAAATGACACTTCCATCTTGACATCACACCCAATACACTACGATTCTCAATACACCAAGAAGAAGCATACACAGAACATGTTAAAGTCACAGATGATCAAAACCAAAGCGTACTGATTGTCACAAGTATTAGCGATGCAAGTCTCAAGTTAAGACCAAATACACCTACCCTGATTCGGATTCCCATAGACACATAGTCATACTACTAATGGGATTCCGAGGGGTCAATCCAGAGCGAAGCTGTTTCCGTACCATCGGTAAGCAGATCTTCCTATTACACTTGCATGAGTATCCAATACCCAAATATATGAGAACTATATTTTTACGCTTCCATAACACGCACAAGTAAAATACTAGTCTATTCCGCATTATCGATGTCCAGTCTCGATAATACTACGACTAGAGATATTTAATGATTAACCTTACGTGGATTGATACTGTCTCATATCTTATTAATCCAGAACTAATCATAAGGACTTTTATCATTTATATATATTCAAGTAATCTAATTACAAAATGATAAAATAGCAATTTCCCTTGTCACATAGTTAATTTGTACAAAAACCACAATGTCTTTTACAAATAGTGATATTATGGTTCATAACTGCCTCTTTTGCTGCCTCAGCTGTAGCGATATATCCAGCTGTAGTAGATCCTTATTTTGGACAATTGTGACCCATAGCATCACTATTTGTAAAAGACATTGTGGTTTTTGTACAAATTAATTATGTGACAATAGAAATTACAATTTTATCATTTTGTAATTAGATTACTTAAATACATAAATGATAAAAGTCCTTATGATTAGTTCCGGATTAATAAGATATGAGACAGTATCGATCCACTAAAGGTTTAATTAGTAAATATCCCTAGTCGTATTATTATCGAGACTGGACATCGATAATACGGAATAGACTAGTATTACATTTGTGCGTGTTATGGAAGCGTAACGGCATAGTTCTCATATATTAGGGTATTGGATACTCATGCAAGTGTAATAGGAGGTTCTGTTTACCGATGGTATGGAAACAGCTTCGCTCTGGATAGACCCATCAGAATCTCATTGGTAGTATGACTATGTGTCTATCGGAATCCGAATCAGGGTAGGTGTATTTAGTCTTTGACCGGCGTAATCACACGCGTATAACGCAAGCGCACGTATCGTTCAAATAGTATGAAAAGTATCGATCCCTCGAGGACATAATACCTAATCTATTAATTTTATGAGGTCAGATAATTACTAGTATCTAACAGGTTGATTGATTGATTTGAAATGGTGATAATTCTTAAATTTAAAAACAAGTAAATAAAATTGCACGAAAGTAGGTTTAAGAAAATTCAATATTAAGAAACTATCTAGGGTTGTGAATCTTTCTAATATCTTTTAAAAGATGAAGTGGTTATTTCATATTTGTGATATAAATCAGTTTACTAACCTGGAACACGAAATTATGCGAAAGCCTCTGTCGATGGTCAGACGCAAATACCCAGTATAACCCAATTGAACCATATGTCTATGTCAATCAAATTACCTGGATTCATTAAGATTAAGTTCCAATAAAGGTTACCCCCGTCCGACATGTATATGTCTATCCTGTAAGGAAATCTATTAAAGGGTTATCTATCCTCAAAGAAGATCGTAAGCTATTAAGTCTAAGGCTGAAACCTAAAATTCATTTGTCAAGTTTATTTTAGATTTACCAGATCAATCTTATTAATGGCCAGTTAACAAGACGTATTAAGCTTAAAACTAAATAAGTAAACCTTTAAATTACCCAAACTATAGAATAACCTCTTATAAACGGGTGATATTAGAATTCATCACAACCCTAGATAACTAACTTAGTTATGACACATAACTAGGGCGAGTAAAAACTTAAAAATAAAATATATAAAGTAAAATGCTGAAAAGTAAATAAAGAAAATTACAATAAAAGAAAATGCTAGGGCTAGAGGATCTATTTTTATCACTACTATTTTAGATATCTCCATTAATATAATATATTAACTTGTGTGATATTACCAACCAGCCATATAGGCGGTAACCTGATTAAGTCAAATTAAGTCCATAAACCAGCCATATAGGCGGAAATTACCAACCGACCAACCAGGAGATATCCATGCTTAGTCAGATTAAAAACCAGTTATAATTGATTAACAACCGACCAATATAGCGGTATCATTGTTAAGTCAAATTTTAAATAGTGAATATATTATAATTAAGAGAGATTAATCTAAATAGTAATAATAAAAGTTTTACCTTTCACCCTAGCAGGGGGAAGTTACCTCCTCATGTTGAATAGTAAAAACTGAAAAAGTGAACGTAATTAAAATTAATTACAAAAACTGAAATTAAAAGAAACTAGATATAAGACTCCATATTTACATCAGAGAATTCATAGAGGAAGGTACATCTGAAATAAGAAAAATGAGCTGAATTTATAGGCCTCGGCAATGTGTCCGCGTCGCGACGCGCGTGATTGACGGCGTGGAATGCGGAGGTGACGACACGTGGCAATATGGATAAGGTGATAAGGTGACACATGGCAAGGCGGCTGGCAACTCAATGATTATGCTGACGTGGTGATGACGTGGCGACACGTGGTGATAGTGATTGTCGGCACTATAGAATGTTGACACGTGGCAAGCTGTGATTGGCTGATGATGTGGCAAAGTTGACTCGGTATTCTGCTGACATGGCGATGACATGGCTGACACGTGGGGTGACACATGGCGACACGTGGCAATGGCGATTGTTGGCACCATTGGATGATGACACGTGGCACGGCGCACGTTAGCAAATCGGTTGTGATGTTGACACGTGTCACGGCTCACTTTAGCAAAGTCAAACTTCTCAGATTCTGACACATGTCTCTAGCGCATGTTAGCATTGACCGACGCACGTTAGGCGTCGCGACGTGGGTAGCATGTCGCGACGCGCAAAATGACCAAAATGCCTCATTTGTCCTTTTTCACTGTTTTGGCCCAAAATCACCTCCAGAATATCCTGAAACTTTATTTATCTACAAAATAACACAAAACACATCAAAATATTCACAAAACTCAAGAAACTATACAAAATATTAAGTTAAATGAGTGGGAAATAGTTATATAAATACCACTCATCACACCCCCAAACCTAAAATTTAGCTAGTCCTAGAGCAAAACACAGAATAAAATAACATAAACATCTTTAAAATAAAATTTAACTAAGCCACTTTCGTAGGGATCACAGTTGCATTTAGCGTATGCAACAAGCCTTTAAACCCCTAGGTGTCCCTAGTGGACGAGTTGTAGTCTCGTGAGGGTTTACAACAATGATAACCACAAACATTTTACAAAAGTAAAAATGTAGTGAAAATAATGCACACAAAAGTAAAAAGACAAGAGAAAAGAGATAAAGAAGTTAGTGACTAATCAGGGTAAACTTCTACTTCAAGTCACTAGTTGTTTTTTTTCTTTCTAAATTACCGAATAAGTAAATTATCCGATTATACATTCTCCATATACATAGCCAACAAAATATTAATCAACTCATTTTTGCCCACATCAGTCACAAGTGCAGTTGATAAGAGAGTAATATTTTTGTCCTAAAGTTTTATCAAAATTCACACCTTTTTGCAGCAGTGGAATATTTTTTCTCATTTTTCTGATTTTTTTCTTGGTTTTTTTATTTTTTATTTTTTTTATTTTATTATTATTTATATACAATATCATTAATCTATGTAGCGAGTGTTGGATCGGTGGCTCCTAACCAGTTGGCTTTAGGGCTTCAGGTGTTAAGACACCTTTACGGACTTAATTACTCAGACTTCAGATATATATATTTTTGTAACATCCTTGATCCATGTAGCGAGCTTTGGGCCAATGACTCCCAAACCAGTTGGCTTTAGGGCACTATGTGTTAAAACACCTCTACAGACTTAATAACTCGGATTTCAGACTTTTTTTTTACTCCAGTGCTTTTTGAGATGCTTCCTCAAATTAAACTAGAGCACTGAATATTACAAACTTTTCAATTACCACTTATGTCCGTATGTTACCATGCATGTTGATAATACCTGTCAAATGAGCATATGAAGATCTATTTTAGTCAATTTTATGGAGAATTTACAAATTAAATAATTCAAAAGGAAATAAACAAAAATTAACTTATTTCGAAAATGGGTTGAAATACGTATCAGGAATGGGAACTCCTTACACAGCTATCTCTCACCAATTTCACCTTTTTAGTCAAAATAAAAACAAAAACGCAAAAAAAAATTTGTAATTTTTTAAATTTTTTTGTATATTTCGAAAAATTTTGGACTGAAAATAAAAATAACACACAACTAAAAACAAGATAGTGAACAACTAATTCCCTCCCCCAAACCTAAATGAGACATTGTCCCCAATGTCTTAAACAGTAGAAGAAGAGTTTAGAAGATAGTACCTGATTAATAGAAGTTCTACACGAAAAGTTAAGGGTTAAGATCTAGATTAATCCGACGCCTCTTACCACGATCGCCTCAGACCAATTTATCTTTGAAAGGATAGGGTCAATTTGTGGTTCATAGGCTAAGATTTGGTCAATTAGATCCGGAGCCTTTCTGGCAATTAAGAGGAGTTCTTTTAAAGGTTTTGACACGAACCCATTTCTCCGGGTATCATCAAGAAACACATAAAGAAAATCATAAAATCTTTCAACATTGTACAGTCCAAGCAGTTTCTGGTGTATGTTCAAGTTCGCCCAAGATAACACTGTAAAAATTTCCTCTAATGTACCCAAGCCACCTGGCAAAGCAATAAAAGCATTAGCACGGTTAATCATTTCTACTAATCGTTCAGACATACCTGACATGATCAGTTCCTCTCCGTTTGATGGTCCAATAAAATTTTCTTCTGCCAAGGGTTTGGGATGATTGCCAAAACATGACTACATCTTTCATGTACAGCTTTTGAAACGATCCTCATAAGTCCAAGATTGCCTCCGCCATATACTAAGTGCATATTCCTTACAGCTAAGACTCGACCCAATTCATGTGCTGCTTCTACGTATTATGGCTTAACACCAATACTAATACCGCAAAACACACTGATGTTTTCAACTCGTCTTCTTGAAGTGGCTTCCATGTTTTACTGTGTATATCTTCAAAAGTACAATGATGAGTTGAATTTATAACACCTGAAAAAGGGTGAGTAAAATAATAGCACTAGTACCTGCCAAATGACAATTATTAGTTAACAGTAAAATAAATCGTGATGGTCAAAAAGGTCTGGATCCTGTCGGAGAAAATAAAAGAAAACAACAAAACAATTTACAATTATTAGGAAAAGACAAAGAGATGTAATATCTACAAATATTTACGGCTTAATTGACGTCTATGCATCTGGGATAAGCTTCCCATCCAATATTCTTATAAATTGGCAAACATGGTCTTTTTGAGTCAGATTCTCGAGACTTGACTGTTGTCTTTCTTTTTGAAATTGTGTATGTAATTTACGAAAGGCTATGTGAACATATCCATTGGGATGCGTCTCAAGAATTGAAGATATATCATCTACAGACTCCTTACTCAATCCATCCCTAATGAATTTAATTTTTTCTTCGCGATTATCAGACACCATTCCTAAAGAATGACAATGAGTATTGCAATTCCAGCGTGCACACTTGTAACAAACACCCATTTGCTTAGCTCTACGTTTCTTTCCATAGGTGCTTCTTTCAAAACTAGATAGATGTGAAATAAAAGAGTCAGAAGACTCACCTGCCAATCGGACCTGTGCTTCAATAATCCAACGAATATCAGTTGGAATACCTTTGATCATCAGCAGTCTCATCTGTTCCAAGTGAGCTTTGTAAACTTTCATCAGAGATTTTTTAGGGAGAGAAGGAAATTGCTTGTGAAGATTTGCGAGAGCTTCTTCCACCGTGAAATGACTTTACCTGTAAAAATTAAACACACAAAAATAAAACACACCAGATCACAATATATACACAAATTGCATGGGTTGCCTCCCTATGAGCACTAAGTTTAATATCTTTAGCTAGACGTGACTGCCCGTATGTTAGGCTGGATCTGAAAGTGTGACACTTTCTTTTTTTCGCTCAAATGATTCTCCCTAGTAGTGCTTAACACGCTTGTTTTAACCTTGAATGTTTTGTTGGAGTCGGGATCATGTATCTCAACGGCTCTGTCTGGTAAAACCTTGGTGATCATAAATGGACCTGACCACCGTGATTTTGGCTTCCATGGGAAGAATTTCACCCTTGATTTGTTTAACAGTACATTCTGCCCTGGTTCCAGTTGTATGCGCACTAACTTCTCATCATGTATTTTCCTTGCCTTTTCTTTGTACAATTTGGCATTCTCAAAAGGCTGATTGTGAAATTCCTCCAATTCGTTGAGCTGGTGGAGCTTTTTCTCTTATGTTGCTTGTAGTGCAAGAATTGGCTTTTTCAGTGCAAAAGACGTTTTATCTTAGGGCTCCACAGGCAATTGACATGTTTTAAGTTTGTCAGTAGAACTTTGCATTGCATTGGAGTTCTGAATGGTACTGTGTATCTCATCAAGTCTGAAACATTCCTCCTTCTTTTCATCATCTGTAAAATTTATGGCCTTGAAAACATTGAATGTTACTTCTTGGTCTTGTACCCTCATGGTTAGTTCTCCTTTCTGTACATCAATAATGGTTCGACATGTAGCCAATAATGGTCTTCCGAGTATTATCGGCACTTCTTCATCTTCCCCAATATCTAGGACAATAAAATCTGATGGGAAAATGAATTTGTCAACTTTGACCAGCACGTCTTCAATTACACCTCTCGAAAATACTAGTGTTCTATCAGCAAGTTACAGAGAGACTAAAGTGGGCATTGTTTCTCCAATCTGCAGTTTCCTGAAAATATAAAAAAGCATCAAGTTAACACTTGCACCTAAATCACATAAAGCCCTACCAATGTATGTTCTCCTATGATGCAAGGAATGGTGAAACTGCCAGGATCTTTCAACTTTGGGGGAAGCTTCCTCTGAATGATGGCGCTACATTCTTCTGTCAATGCTACTGTCTTGTAATCTCCCAATCTTCGTTTTCATGAAAGAATATCTTTCATGAATTTTATATATAGCTGGTCATTTCTTCCAAGGCTTCTGCAAATGGGATGTTGATGTGTAGCTTTTTGAAAACCTCCAAGAAACGAGCAAACTGGTTATCCAGTTTGTTTTTTTGAAGACGCTGAGGAAAATGTGGAGGTGGAATGATCTGTTCTTTTTCATTTGCTTATTTTTCCTCCATCTGTTGCTTTGTTTCTTTTGGAACTTCCTCATCAGTTGTTTTGGCTCCAACACCTTTGTTGATTTCAGTACCGCTTTTTAACATGATGGCATGACACTGCCCCTTCCCTATGTTTCTTGGATTTGGTTCTGTGTTGCTGGGAAGATTCCCTGGCAGTCTGTAACTCTGAGCATTGGCCAGTTGTCCAATTTGATTCTCCAATGCTTTGATGGAAGCAGATTGGCTTTGAAACATAGCATCATATGTTGTTTGTTGCTTTTTGAACATCTATGCAATCCATTCTTTCATTTCTGGTTCTTTTTCAAACTCCTAGCTTTGCTGTTGGAATCCTGGTGGTGGATAGTTCTTTTGCCCTGAATTGTTTCTCCATATAAAGTTAGGATGATTCCTCCACCGTGGGTTGTAGGTGTTGGAATATAGATTGTTCCCCTGTTTGTTGAAATTGTTGACATAATTCACCGTTTCTTCAAGTTGGTTTGGCTCTGGTGCTCTTCCAAACGGTGAACTTGTTGCTCCAATGTTGCTTTGAGTGCTGAGAGTCTCCATGAATTTGCATATCTGATCCAGCTTGGCGTTGAACTGTATTGGCTCTAACTTCATAAATTCCTGCAATTCTTTGGATCATGCTCCTTTCTGTTGGCCACAAGGAATTGTTGTTGGCCATTTCTTCGATTAGGTCCTAGGCTTGATCTTCTCCTTTTGCCATTAAAGCTCCTCCAGCAGCAGCATCGATTGTGGTTTTTATCAGTCTAGAAAGACCATTATAGAAAGTTTGGATTTGAAGCCATTTTGGAATCTCATGGTGAGGACATTTCCGGAGCAAATCTTTGTACCTTTCCCAAGTTTCGTAGAGAGTTTCTGAGTCTTGTTGTACAAAGGATGTGATGTTATTCCTCAGCTTTCTAGTTCTGGCTGGTGGAAAGTACTTTGCAAGAAATTTGGTGGCTAAAGTGTTCCAAGTTGTGATGGAACCTGTTGGTTGTGAATATAGCGAAGCTTTAGCTCTGTCTTTCAAGGAGTATGGAAAAACCCGCAGTCTCATTGCTTCTTCAGCTTCTCGGTTGTAATTGAAAGTGCCGCAAACTTCCAGAAAGTTGATGATGTGGGTATTAGGATCTTCAGTTACTTTTCCCCCAAACTGCACTGACTGCTGAATAATCTGAATGCATGTTTTGATGTCACACATATTTGATGGTAAAGGAGGAAGTACAATATAGGAAATGAAGCCGTCTACCACCGGAATAGTTCTGTCTCAAATGGGTATTGGTGGTGCAACTTCCAAAGGATCAGGTTCCATTTTGACTAAAGCTTCTTGGCCTTCTCGCCTTTCCCTTCTCAACTGTCTTATGGATCTTTCAATTTCTGGGTCAAACGGTCGGAGTTCAAAGTTTCTGGTTATTCTCATGTAGTTTCTGAGAACCTGAAACACAAGAAAACAAAAATAATAAGCAAAAAGAAATTAGATACAAGTAAAGGTATGTAATCTCAAAACTAATAGTGAAAGATAAATAAGTCCCCGGCAACGGCGCCAAAAACTTGACTGGCGTAATCACACGCGTATAACGCAAGCGCAGGTATCGTTCAAGTAGTATAAAAATTATCGATCCCTCGATGACTTAATATCTAATCTATTAATTTTATGAGGTTAAATGATTACTAGTATCTAACAGGTTTATTGATTGATTTGAAATGGTGATGATTCTTAAATTTAAAAACAAGTAAATAAAATTACACGAAATTAGGTTTAAGAAAATTCAATATTAAGAAACTATCTAGGGTGTTAATCTTTCTAATATCTTTTAAAAGATGAAGTGGTTATTTTATGTTTGTGATATAAATCGGTTTACTAACCTGGAACACGAAATTATGCGAAAGCCATTGTCGATGGTCATACGCAAAAACCCAGTATAACCCAATTGAACCATATGTCTATGTCAACCAAATTACCTGGATTCATTAAGATTAAGTTCCAATAAAGGTTACCCCCGCCCGACAGGTACATGTCTATCCTGTAAGGAAATCTATTAAAGGGTTATGTATCCTCAAGGAAGATCGTGAGCTATTAAGTCTAAGGTTGAAACCTAAAATTCCTTTGTCAACTTTATTTTAGATTTACCATATCAATCTTATTAATGGCCAGTTAACAAGACGCATTAAGCTTAAGACTAAATAAGTAAACCCTTAAATTACCCAAACTATAAAATGACCCTTTAAAACCGGTGATATTAGAATTCATCACAACCCTAGATAACTAAATTAGTTATGACACATAACTAGGGTGAGTAAAAACTTAAAAATAAAAAGCATAAAGTAAAATGCTGAAAAGTAAATAAAGAAAATTACAATAAAAGAAAATGCTAGGGCTAGAGGATCTACTTTTATCACTACTATTTTAGATATCTCCCTGAATATAATATATTAAGTTGTGTGATATTCCCAACCAGCCATATATGCAGTAACCTGATTAAGTCAAATTAAGTCCATAAACCAGCCATATAGGCGGAAATTACCAACCGACCAACCAGGCGGTAACCATGCTTAGTCAGATTAAAAACCAGTTTATAATTGATTACCAACCGACCAATGTAGCGGTATCCTTGTTAAGTCAATTTTTAAGTAGTGAAAATATTATAATTAAGGGAGATTAATCTAAATAGTAGTAATAAAATTTTTACCTTTCACCCTAGCAGGTGGAAGTTACCTCCTCATGTTGAATAGTAAAAACTGAAAAAGTAAAGAAAGTAAATTATTATTACATAACATAATTAAAATTAATTACAAAAACTGAAATTAAAGAAACTAGATATAAAACTCCATATTTACATCAGAGACTGAAATAAGAAAAATGAGCTGAATTTATAGGCCTCGGCAGGGTGTCCGCGTCACGACGTGAAGCTCGAGTCGCGACACGCGTGATTGATGGCGTGGAACGCAGAGGTGACGACACGTGGTAATATGGATAAGGTGATAAGGTGACACATGGCAAGGCGGCTGGAAACTCAATGATTATGCTGACGTGGCGATGATGTGGCACTGATGTGGCGACACGTGGCGATAGTGATTGTCGGAACCATAGAATGATGACACGTGGCACGCTGTGATTGGCTGATGATGACATGGCAAAGTTGACTTGGTATTCTACTGACATGGCGATGACGTGGCTGACACGTGGGGTGACACATGGCGACACGTGGTGATGGCGATTGTCGGCAGCATTGGATGATGACACGTGGCACGGCGCACGTTAGCAAATAGGATGTGATGTTGACACGTGTCACGGCGCACAATAGCAAAGTCAAACTTCTCAGATTTTGACACGTGTCTCCAGCGCATGTTAGCATTGACCGGCGCACGTTAGGTGTCGTGACGTGGGTAGCGCGTCGCGACGCGTAAAATTACCAAAATGCCCATTTTGTCCTTTTTCACTGTTTTGCCCGAAAATAACCTGCAGAATGTCCTGAAACTTTATTTATCTACAAAATAACACAAAACACATCAAAATATTCACAAAACTCAAGAAACTATATAAAATATTAAGTTAAATGAGTGGGAAATAGTGATATAAATACCACTCATCAGTCTTAACCTGAGACTTGCATCGCTAATACTTGCAACAATCAATACGATTTGGTTTTGGTCGTCCGAGGCTTTAACATATTCTGTGTACGCCTCTTCTGGGTTTATTGAGAATCGTAGTGTATTGGATGTGATGTCAAGATGGAAGTATCACTTCAGTCATATGGAGATGATGATCACGTAGGATACAGAACTGGTACTTTTAAGTACTGCAGTCATCGGGATAATATGACTAGGTATTGATTATCCGATTATAGAGACTAGTTGCCAGTGATCTGATATATGTTTCGTATGGGGTAGACACAATTCCAGCCCCAAGCCTAGCATGTGACATCCGATACTGGATCGTAATATGCAATACTTAGTATGCTAGGCCTGATAAAGATTATGTATTCCTTAAAAGAATATTTCTGGAGAATCGGGTAGGCACGGTGCTTTGCTAGAAGCCAACCATGTCTTGTAAATCGGTAAGAATGTGGTACCGGGTACTCACATGTTCGGATAGTCCGACGACCGGATTTACTGCCAACATATCCATGGATCTCATGGGTCGCTTCCTGAAGATTCATCGATGACGTTTGATTCGAGCAGAATTAATCTGGGATTAATTGTGAGAGAAAGAAAATTAATCTAGGATTAATTACGGTAAGAATTTATCTGGGATAAAATTCGAATAGTAAAGAGAGAACGATTAATTTGGAATTAATCGATTAAATAATATATTCGATATATTAAATGAAATTAGATTTCATAGCGGAATTAAAATTGGATTTTAATTCGGGCGAACGAATTAATTTAGAATTAATTCGCGAGCGACTTTCGTAATAATTTTGTGAGACATTATTATTTAATTAAATTTGATTTAATTAAGTCGCAACGGAAAATTCGTTAATTCGAAATTAACGAATCCGAGCCCGAAATGTGTTTTGCGGGCCCACTAGAATTTTGAATTTAAAGTTGGGCCCACCTAGTCACATCACTAGTCAACTTTATTTAGCTTTTGGTTGATAGAAGTTGGTAGTTGGTGTTAGCTTGTAAAGTACATAATATTTATTTTATTTGTGTAAGACATTTACCAACTTTGGATATTTGGTATTTGATAATTGATTTTGGAAAATCAAAAATAAGTGACACACTCTCTCATTCCTCACAATTGCCGAATCATCTCCCCATTTGTTTCTCTCTATTGGCGTGAACCTAGGGTTCATGGTAATTTATTTTTGCTTCAAAAATCTTGATTGCTAGCACAACAAATGAGTCTACAAAGCTGATAGGGACACTTATCCTAGAGTTTGGAATTCAAAGGAAGGCTTGGAGCACTTCTCAAAGGTAAATTTTTTGTTATCTCTACATCCATTAAATCGATCATTGTAAGTATTTTTCCACAAACTTACTTTGATTGTTCACACAATTTCATGTCTTATTAGATCTATGTCATGTTATAGGAACCCAACAATGGTATCATGAGCCAATTTTAAGCATGAAATATATTAGGGTTCATATACTTTAATTTGGGTATTTTTGCTTGGAGCTTGTTTTGTCCAAATTGATTGTTTGGTTATGCTTAGATTATGATAACTTAGAGTTATGCATGATTAATTTTGAGAAAAAATTATTAGATTAATTTTCCCCAATTTGTTAGTCATGGCCGAATGTATGGACCTTAGGATCTCATGGTATTTTTGATTTTTTGAACCATTTGATGTGTTTAAATGCATGAGATATATTGATTTGTGATTTAATTGGATTGAAATCAAAATTGGTTAATATTATTCATGATTACCGTGAGATGAGAAGCATGGAATGAGGTTGATTTTGCTTCAATTGTGTTGGACATAAATTGAATATGTTAAAGCATGATTAATTAGGTAAATTGCTGTTTTGGCAATATTAATTTAACTAATTAATTATGGCTAATACACTTTAATTAAAAATTGTGATATTTGGAATATTATAATAAAATAAATTAGCCTTTAATTTTGAATTGGGCTAATATTGTTGTATTTGGGCTTAATGGGCTTGGTTGGGCCAAGTTGGTTTAGGACAATTGGATTGGATCCAAATTGCGCCTAAAACCATACCATAAAGTCCAAATAGAATAATTGGGCCTTTAAATATTTAATTGGGCATAATGGGCCAAAATTAATTTTATGGCAAAGGGTGATTCCTTATTGGGCTTTGGTTGCCAAAGTCCATGCCTTAAAATTTAATTAAAAGCTCATTGGACTTTAATTAAATTGACATTGGATGTTAATTGGGCCTTTGAGACCCAATTAGATTGGATTTAGAATCTAAGTCTAAAAGGCACAAATAAAGTGTAATTATTTAATTTGGAATTAAATTAAAATTAGTATTGAATATAAATTAAATTGGATTTAATATTGTAGTTCGATATAATTCAAGAATACACACTTTGATTACTTATTCTTAAACGAGTTGGACTCGCGCAAATCAAATCGTTGTTGAACATTGGATGATCATTAATTCAAAGATTAATTAATTGGATTAGATTGATTGAATAACATGCTTTGTGTGAATACATGGATGTATTGTATGAATAATGTATATCAGATGGATATTAGATGGGTAAAGGTAATTTTGGAAATTATTGTAATAAATTTAGAATTTATTAAATTGGACCTGCGTGTCCAGCCTTTTATCTCTTGACTCTTTGTACTTCTCTTCTCACCAATTCCCCTAAATGTAAATGCGGTTTCTTTATTGTATTATGTAATTGGGTAGAAGCAAGTATAGTGCTAGCCGGGGAGAGGAAATGGAGAGATTTGTTCTAGGAATAATTTGTTAAATATCCATCTGATGAGTGATAAATGTATCACTATTTCCCACTCATTTAACTTAATATTTTGTATAGTTTCTTGAGTTTTGTGAATATTTTGATGTGTTTTGTGTTATTTTGCAGATAAATAAAGTTTCAGGACATTCTGGAGGTGATTTGGAGCAAAACTGTGAAATTTGGTGAAATTTGGCAAAAAGGGTATCTTGGTAATTTTTGGGCGTCCCGACACAAAGGGTATTTTCGTAATTTTGGACATCCCGACACCGAAATAAAGTTTCAGGACATTCTGGAGGTGATTTGGAGCAAAACTGTGAAAATTGACGAAAAGGGTATTTTGGTAATTTTGGGCGTCCCGAGCAAAAAGGGTATTTTGGTAAATTTGGGCGTCTGCCACGTGTCAAAGATTCAACGAGCCGTCATTTTTAGCACACCATGCCACGTGTCGAAAATTCAGCGATCCAAAAAAAATAATAATAAAAAAATAAAAATCAAAAAAATAATAAAATAATAAAAATCAGAAAATAATAATAAAAAATTAGATTTTTTTGCCTATAAATAGATTTCGAATTTTTAGTTTCAAATGTACCTCTTCCTCTGAAATCCTTATAAATAAATTGAGAGTTCTTTTCTTTAGTCTCTTTTATTCAGTTTTATTTACGCTTTTTAGTAGTAATTTTATCCATCCATGAGGGGGTAACGTCTCTATGCTGAGGTAATAAGGTAATTCTTTTACTTTTGCTATTTAGATTAATCTCCCTTAAAATATAATATATAAACTATTTAAAATCTGAATTAATAAAAAGATACCGCCATTCTAGGTCGGTTGGTTATTCAATTTAAACTGGTTAAACTGACTTAATGAGGATACCGCCATTCTAGGTCGGTTGGTTTAAATTTATATTTCTGTTCCGCCTTATGGCTAGTATATTTGAATTTGACTTAATCAGGATACCGCCATTCCGGACGGTTGGTTTAAAATATCACAAGATTATATATTATATTATTGGGAGATATCTAAATAGTATATAGTAGAAGTTATTTCCTTTTACCTTAGAATTTCATTTATTTATTTTAATTACTTTCTGCAATTTCATTTTCTGTCTTTTAAGTTTATATCAGCTTTAGTTATGTGTTGTAACTAAGTTAAATATCTAGGGTTGTGATAAAATCTAATATCACCGATTTAAAAAGGGTTAGATTATAGTTTGGGTAATTAAAGAATTATTTGTTGAGTCATAACCTTAATGCCTTTTTATTAACTGATCACTAATAAAATTGATTAGATAAAACTTAAAATGAACTAGACATAGGGATTTTAAGTTTAAAGACCTTATACTCAACAACCCACGATCTTCTTTAAGGATAGATAACTCTTTAATAGATTTCCTTACAGGATAGGAATATACCTGTCGGGCGGGGGTAGTCTTAATTGGAACTTAACCTTAATGAATCTAGGTAATTTAATTGACATAGACATATGGTTCAATTTGATTATTCTAGGTATTTGTAAATGACCATCGGAAGAGGCTTTTACATAATTTAGTGTTCCGGATTAATAATTCAATAATTATCCAACTATGATTTAACTACTTCATCTTTTAATTGATATTAGAAAGATTAACAACCCTAGATCTTTGAGTCTTTTATTTTCCTTAGTATTTTCTTTTGTCTTTTTATTTATTTATTTATTTAGCAAATCTTCAAAGCAGATCATTTCAAGCAATCATTCACTTCTCCCTCAATTAGATATTTGTAAATAAATAGTATCAACAACTAATAACAATAGTAGGAATTAAGTCCTCGTGGGATCGATATTTTTATACTACTTGAACGATACGTGCGCTTGCGTTATACGTGTGTGTTTACGCCGGTCAAGTTTTTGGCGCCGTTGCCGGGGACTTATTTTTCTTGAGTTATTAATTTTGAAGCTATCTAATTTACTTGTATCTAATTTTCTTTGTTTTTTATCTGCAATTTTTATTTCTTTCTTTTGTTTTCAGGTGATTAAAAAAATGGAACATTTTGAAAAATTACAAGCTTTACTAGAAGAAGATACACTCCAAATCTGGGAGCAACAGTCTAGTTTTCTGAGGCCTGTTGTCAAGCACAACAACTATCACTGGAAGCCAGAACCAAGCAATACTACATTTTCTCATCAGAATGAAATGGGGAGATGTGTAATATGTGATGGCAACCACCCGAGCGATCAATGTATATACCTTTCAGAGTGGCAGAATTTTGGAATCAACCAAGGTACGTAGAATCATCACATTTTCCATCTTATCCACCATCCATCTACGATCTTCATCATGAACCAGATCCATCAGAGAAAGATCACTTGAATGACATGCTCAAAGATTTGTTCGAGGAACTGGAAGCTCTATTTGATGCACAAATTCAAAGTCAAGCAGCGTATATACAGAGAATGATAGATCAAGTTAGACAATTAACAGAGAACCTGAATCACATATCTCACGGAGCAAATTCAAATACTACTGAAGAAGCCTTCAATATCCTGAAATTCATCATGACATCATAACAGAAGACGAGGCTGAAAGTATCAAGAATCAGAGGTATCAGTTCAGGAGCCTGCACCAACAAAGTCTCAATTTGATTTTTATTATTCTGACTCTGACGAAGATGAAGAAACTGAGTTTTTTGTACCAACTGCACCAACAAGGAAGGATGAAACTTTCCATCCTCAGAATGAAGATCTTGGAGCATGCTTTACACATGATGTTTGAAGAAGATCTACCTAAGCCAATCAGATCAGAGGATGAAGACCTAAAATCTGACATCTCTTTTCATCCTCAGGTTGACAATTTTGAAGCATGTATTTCACATATGACAGATGAAGAGCTGAATACGGAAATTTTAAAATTCATCTGTGAAGAAAAGGTGGAGCAAGAAGAAGAGCAAATGTCTGAACTTATTAAAAATCCAGAGCATTCAGGAGAAACAATCGCTGTTTTGGGGAGTACAAATCAAAGATATCAACCAGAAGTTTGACAGAATAGAACTTCCATTCCAAGTCAAGCAACATACGAGACCTCCTGATTTTCTTTCTTTCTTTTCAGGAATCACTGGAACAACAAAAGTTAAAAAGGTGGCACGAGCACTGAATGAGACAAAACTCTTTTTGCCACTTTACCGTTGGAAGAGACCCTTCAAAAGCAACGCTCACGGGAATGTCTTTAATCGGACATCCAACACACGCTGAAACCGCCTTGACAGATAGATTTCAGTCACGTCTGGCTGAAGACGAAAAATTTAGCGCTAGCAGGGAGGCAACCCATGCAATTTGTTATAATTTCTATTTTTTTTTATGTATACATGTTGTAGAGTTTTTAATTTTATGTGTTATTTTTGTAGGAAAAGCACAAACGGAGCATTTTAAGACAGAAGGAATGGTGTTTGGCAAGAATAAGAGATAATTCATTAGCGATGGCTGAGTAAGGAATGAAATCTTGAGACACATCCTAATGGATTTATATACCAAACGAGTGGCGTATTGAGGACACAATTCTGTTGCCTTAATTATTGCTTTGATTTGCTTTTCTTTTGTTATTTTCTTTATTTTCGTAGACAGGATCCAGACTTTTTGACCTTTCATCACGATTTCTTTTGTTTTGTTTAGCTAACAAGCTTCCTTTGGAAGATACTAGTGCTATTATTACTCACCCTTTTTTTCAGGTATTATAAATTCAGCCCGTCATTGCACTTTTGAAGGCTTCAGAGTTAAGAAAGAAATACATACAAAAATGGAAGCCACTTCAAGAAGACGAGTTGAAAACATCTGTGTGTTTTGCGGTAGTAGTGTTGGTGCTAAACCACAATACATAGAAGCATCACAAGAATTGGGTCGAGTCTTAGTTGCAAGGAATATGCACTTAATATATGGCGGAGGCAATCTTGGACTAATGGGGATCGTTTCAAAGGCTATACAGGAAGGAGGCAGTCATGTTTTGGGAATCATCCCAAAACCCTTGGCAGAGGCAAATCTGATTGAACCATCAAACGGAGAGGAACTGATCGTGCCAGGTATGTCTGAACGACTGGTTGAAATGATTAATCGTGCTGATGCTTTTATAGTGTTGATGGATTTTATGATTTTCTTTGTGTGTTTCTTGATGATGCCCGGAGAAATGGTTCGTGTCAAAACCTATGAAAGAACTCTTTTTTACTGCCAGGTCTGCTCCGGATCTAATAGACCAATTCTTAGCCTATGAACCACAAGTTGATCCTAACCTTTCAAAGATAAAATGGTCTGATGATGATCGTGGTAAGAGGCGTCGTGTTAATCTGGATCTTAACCTTTAATTTGCTTGTAGTAATTCAGCCAACCAGGTACTATCTTCTAAACTCTTCTTCTACTGTTTAAGACATTGGGGACAATGTCTCATTTAGGTTTGGGGGTGAGGAATAGTTAATAGTACTTGTTTGTATTGTGTTTTTATTTTTAGTCCAAAATTTTTCGAAAAATACAAAAAAATTAAAAAATTAATAAAAACAAAGGGCATATTTAAAGCTAGGTGATGGTTTGGTGTCTTCCTTCACTCACTACCTTTTTATAAGGAAAAGCTGTGAAGGCACCTAGATAATCATTCACTTGTAGCGTGTTGTGACAGACTAGTTTGGAGGACTCGTTGTTTATTCCTGACAACAAGCGATAAGAGCCTAAGGGGCTTGGGTACTTAAGTGAGCCTCGCTCCACCTTCCCTCTGGGGAATCTACAACGGGAAGTCCATTCGACAGTTAGTCACACACCATAAATTCGTTGGCACGTACCATAAGGTATAAAAAAGGTGCGTTCACTTGGTCGCTTGAACCCTTGAGTGGGGAGTCCTAGTTGTGAACAATCCTTCGTCAGCAAGAGCCTTTCATAAAAAAAAAAAAAAAAAAAAAAACACACACACACATGTAAATTATAGTTATATGATCAGTAGAAATGTTTTGTTGTTATGTTGACTAAAAAGATGAAATTGGTAAGAAATAGCTGTGTAAGGAATTTCCACTCCTGAGACGTATTTCAAACCTAATTCAAAACAAGTTAATTTTTGTTTATTCACTTTTGAATTATTTAATCTGTAAATTCTCCATTAAACTGACTAAAATGGATCTTCATATACTTAGTTGGCAGATATTATCAACATACATGGTAACATACAGACATAGGATAAAATTGAAAAGATTGCAATATTCAGTGCTATAGTTTAATTGGAGAAGCATCTCAAAAAAAAGTGATGGAATAAAAATAAAAAAAAAAAAAAAAAAAAACGTCTGAGATCCGAGTTATTAAGTCTGTAAGGGTGTTTTAACACCTAGTGCCCTAAAACCAACTGGTTTGGGAGTCACTGGCCCAACACTCGCTACATGGATCAAAAAGATGATAGAAAATAAATAAATAAATATATATATATATATATATATATATATATATATCTGAAGTCTGAGTAATTAAGTCCTTAGGGGTGTCTTAACACCTGATGCCCTAAAGCCAACTGGTTTGGGAGTCACCGACCTAAAGCTCGCTACATAGATGGAAGATATTGTATATAAATAAAAAATAGAGAAAAGAAAAAAAATCAAAGAAAATCAGAAAAATCAGAAAATTTATTCCATTACTACAAAAAGGTGTGAAATCTGATAAAACTTTAGGACAAAAATATTACTCTCTTATCAACTGCACTTATGACCGTTGTGGGCAAAAATGAGTTGTTTAATATTTTGTTGGCTGTGTATATGAAGAATGGTAAAAATAATCGGAGAATTTACTTATTTAGTAATTTAGAATGAAACAAAACAACTACTAAACTTGGAGTAGAAGTTTCACCTAATGAGTCACTAACTTATTTATTCTATTTTCTCTTGTCTTTTTGCTTTTGTGTGCATTAGTTTCCCTACCTTTTTACTTTTATAAAATGTTTGTGGGTATCATTACTGTAAACCCTCACGAGACTACAACTCGTCCACTAGGGACACCTATGGGTTTAAAGGCTTGTTGCATATGCTAAATGCAATCGTGATCCCTACGAAAGTGGCTTAGTTAAATTTTATTATGTTATTTTATTTTGTATTTTGCTCGAGGACTAGCAAAATGTTAGGTTTGGGGGTGTGATGAGTGATAAATGTATCACTATTTCCACTCATTTAACTTAATATTTTGTATAGTTTCTTGAGTTTTGTGAATATTTTGATGTGTTTTGTGTTATTTTGCAGATAAATAAAGTTTCAGGACATTCTGGAGGTGATTTGGAGCAAAACTGTGAAATTTGGTGAAATTTGGCAAAAATGGTATTTTGGTAATTTTTGGGCGTCCCGACACAAAGGGTATTTTCGTAATTTTGGACATCCCGACACCGAAATAAAGTTTCAGGACATTCTGGAGGTGATTTGGAGCAAAACTGTGAAAATTGACGAAAAGGGTATTTTGGTAATTTTGGGCGTCCCGAGCAAAAAGGGTATTTTGGTAAATTTGGGCGTCTGCCACGTGTCAAAGATTCAACGAGCCGTCATTTTTAGCACACCATGCCACGTGTCGAAAATTCAGCGATCCAAAAAAATAATAATAAAAAAATAAAAATCAGAAAATAATAAAATAATAAAAATCAGAAAATAATAATAAAAAATTAGATTTTTTTGCCTATAAATAGATTTCGAATTTTTAGTTTCAAATGTACCTCTTCCTCTGAAATCCTTATAAATAAATTGAGAGTTCTTTTCTTTAGTCTCTTTTATTCAGTTTTATTTACGCTTTTTAGTAGTAATTTTATCCATCCATGAGGGGGTAACGTCTCTATGCTGAGGTAATAAGGTAATTCTTTTACTTTTGCTATTTAGATTAATCTCCCTTAAAATATAATATATAAACTATTTAAAATCTGAATTAATAAAAAGATACCGCCATTCTAGGTCGGTTGGTTATTCAATTTAAACTGGTTAAACCTGACTTAATGAGGATACCGCCATTCTAGGTCGGTTGGTTTAAATTTATATTTCTGTTCCGCCTTATGGCTGGTATATTTGAATTTGACTTAATCAGGATACCGCCATTCCGGACGGTTGGTTTAAAATATCACAAGATTATATATTATATTATTGGGAGATATCTAAATAGTATATAGTAGAAGTTATTTCCTTTTGCCTTAGATTTCATTTATTTATTTTAATTACTTTCTGCAATTTCATTTTCTGTCTTTTAAGTTTATATCAGCTTTAGTTATGTGTTGTAACTAAGTTAAATATCTAGGGTTGTGATAAAATCTAATATCACCGATTTAAAAAGGGTTAGATTATAGTTTGGGTAATTAAAGAATTATTTGTTGAGTCATAACCTTAATGCCTTTTTATTAACTGATCACTAATAAAATTGATTAGATAAAACTTAAAATGAACTAGACATAGGGATTTTAAGTTTAAAGACCTTATACTCAACAACCCACGATCTTCTTTAAGGATAGATAACTCTTTAATAGATTTCCTTACAGGATAGGAATATACCTGTCGGGCGGGGGTAGTCTTAATTGGAACTTAACCTTAATGAATCTAGGTAATTTAATTGACATAGACATATGGTTCAATTGATTATTCTAGGTATTTGTAAATGACCATCGGAAGAGGCTTTTACATAATTTAGTGTTCCGGATTAATAATTCAATAATTATCCAACTATGATTTAACTACTTCATCTTTTAATTGATATTAGAAAGATTAACAACCCTAGATCTTTGAGTCTTTTATTTTCCTTAGTATTTTCTTTTGTCTTTTTATTTATTTATTTATTTAGCAAATCTTCAAAGCAGATCATTTCAAGCAATCATTCACTTCTCCCTCAATTAGATATTTGTAAATAAATAGTATCAACAACTAATAACAATAGTAGGAATTAAGTCCTCGTGGGATCGATATTTTTATACTACTTGAACGATACGTGCGCTTGCGTTATACGTGTGTGTTTACGCCGGTCACCATCCGCATATCATTATTAATTATTCCGCGCCTTATTATGCTTTTAGAATGCATGTTTAAGGGTGTATGATGAGACCTAATCAAAGATAATAAATTGGTTTCCAATTTACGTGAAAAACCCTCAAACAAATATTAAGCGATTTCCTTCCATTGAGTGGTTCTCTCTCAAGATCCAAGATTGGCATTGGTTTGTTGGCCAAAGTCAAGATCAATATCCATCGCAGATGTGTTTGAACCACGAAAGTTTTGTTCCATATCGTATGTCTTGGGCAAGTTGTGACTTGTTGGCCAAAGTCAATGTCACTTCTTGTTCATCGACATGGATTACGAAGCTTTCCCACTGTCAATGGTTCCCACTTAACTGGAATCATTAAGCTTGTTGAGCCAAAGCCAAAGCTTTTTTGATTCAGAGGAAAAGGTTAGGAAAATATATTGGATATATTGGCATATATATTGTATATATATTTTGGACTTTGAGGTCCACCTACCGGATCTAGGAATTGGATGAGATCCAATTGATCTTAGAGATCTACCTAGTTAAATATCATACAGCTTGTTGGTCAAAGTCAAGGTTGTGTGTTATTTAACGGGATCCTAGCCCACTAGGAAACTAGGTTTCCTGAGTACTCAACAGAGGGTTAGAGGCTCGCCGAAAAATAGTGGGAGGCCAGTATTGAATTTTCAATTTCGTTCAAATACTTGCCAAATATGCTCTTTCAAATTATTTTGTCATTTTATATATTTGTTAGTTGGACTAATAGTTTTTTGTATTGTAACA
This sequence comes from Zanthoxylum bungeanum, assembly GCA_019454045.1. Classification (NCBI taxonomy): domain Eukaryota; kingdom Viridiplantae; phylum Streptophyta; class Magnoliopsida; order Sapindales; family Rutaceae; genus Zanthoxylum; species Zanthoxylum bungeanum. The sequence continues at coordinate 102,425 of SKCR01026028.1, read as the reverse complement.
GTTGGACTGTACCCAAAATCGTTAATTGAATAGTTAGACTATTGCAATTAAGATGGCTGGAAAGATCAACGTTAGGGACATTATCATGGGCGAAAATGTCTTTAATGGTGCGAACTTTCCTGACTGGGATATGAACCTCAGGATTGTCCTGGGGGCCGAGAAGATGCTCTATACGATAAAGAGACCTCTCGGGCCGAGAATATGACTTTAATGCATGCATGTGTTTATTTAATTTTATCAAATAAAATAAAACATCTTAAGCGGAAAATTCCCTATTTAAAGTAAGGTTTTAATTTAATATGTATTTGATACATATTAATCGGTCTGTCTTGTCAATACCGCTTATCGATAAATTTTCTACGACTATATCCGAGAACGTGCCAAAGCTGTGAGGATATGGCTAGTAGAAATTTATCTTTACGGGATATATTTGATATTAGGTGAATTCAAGCGAAAGCGGAATCCTCAACGTGCCAAAGCTGTCAGGGTTATGTAAGTATCTTGAATTCATCATTGACAGGTTTGACCTTGGTACGACTCCTTGTGAACGTGCCAAAGCTGTCACAACGAGAAACGACTAGGACCGAAAACCCAGGAGTCACTATTGAGTGATCGACAATGTGTTGTCTACCTAAATGAATATACGTAGGTGAGAACGTGCCAAAGCTGTGAGCTGAAATATATTCATGGGGTCCACCTTTCACTATTATGTTATGATTTGATTATCGCATGTTTTTTATTCTGTTTGGGGATTACAGTATTGCAAGAAATAGTAGGATGGGCATTTTTAGATTAAAAATCCATGATCTAGTTAATGCTTTATGATATATTATGAAATTTTTATAATCTATTATCTGCTCATTTGCTTACCATTGATTCGCTGTCTATTTGATAGATTTGCGATGGCGGCACCTCCAACCAATCCTTTTGCACGTATGTTTGATACGAACAAACTAAAAGGCACATAAAACTTTACGGATTGGGATATGGACTTGAGGATCGTCCTCAATTCCGAGAAGCTGAGGTATATTTTGGAAGGTCCATTACCGCTTGCTATATCACCGGATGCATCTCTAGAAGAATATGAGATTTTCCAGCAATATAAGGATGATGATTTAAGGGTTAAATCATTCATCCTGAGTTCTCTTTCTTCTGAGCTTAAGAAGACTTATTTTGAGATGCATGATGCATATAGCATGATGACACAACTTCGTGAATCGTTCATGAACCAGGAACAGGTCATGGTTCATAGAGTTTTGATGGAACTGTTCCATTCTAAACTTGATGAGGGGCAGGCTGTGAGCCCGCATGTGGTTCACTTGATCGATTTGATCGAGCAGTTGAGGCGACATAATTTCCATATCAATGAAACTCTTGGTCATAGTGTCATTCTCGGTTCTCTCCCGGCTTCATATCGCCAGTTCGTCATGTACTTCAACATGAATGGGATTCACTGTTCTTACCGTGAGTTGCATATGATGCTTCTCACAGCAGAGGAGGATTTAAGGAAGGGAGTTCTGACTCGCCTTCCGAAACCCACTTCACTTTCCCCTTCATCCCAATCCAATGCAAAGGGGAAGAAGACAAAAGGAAAGAAAATGAAGGGTTTCAATATTCCTCCGCAGGGTAAGACGGCGAAGCCCAAGAGAGCTTCTGAAGACAAGTGCCACCACTGCCCGAAAGTCGGGCATTGGAAAAGAAATTGCCCGAACTATCTTGCACAACTAAGGAATGAAAGAGCATCGACATCAGATACTTTTATTTTTCCTATTATTGATATCTCATTGGCTTGTGAAGCTTTGACATCTAATTGGATTTTGGATTCTGCTTGTCCTATTCACATTTGCAATACGTTGCAGGTGCTAACGGGAAGTAGACGGCTGAAATCTGGGGAGATGCAGTTACGATTCGGGAGTGGTGACTCTCTGGATGCAGTTGCAATGGGCATATGAAAGATTCCCTTACCTAGTGGGAGAATTTTGTTAAATGACTACTATTTTGTGCCAGGATGTGTGGCGAATATTATATCCCTTTTTGTATTAGATACTGAAGGTTATAATGTAAATATTAAGAATCGTTCTTTGTATTTATATGATAGTAGTAATATTCAGATCATTTGTTGTCCAAACGAGCATGGTCATTACATATTGCGCACCTCACAAGATATCTTTAATACTGGAATAAATAAACGTAAACAATCTGATATAAATAATACTGAACTCTGGCACATGAGGTTAGGTCATATAGGCATGAAATGCTTAACCTAATTGGTTAAGAATGGTTTGATACATGATCTCACCATTGAACCTTATCCAACTTGCGAATCTTGTATTCGGGGTAAAATGACCAAAGTCCCATTTTTAGGTCTTGGACACCGAGCAACTGACTTATTGGAACTCGTACATTCTGATGTATGTGGTCCTTTAAGTCAAACTGCTCACAATGGTTTTTCTTACTTTGTTACCTTTACCGATGATCTGTCACGGTACGGTTATGTCTATTTGAAGAGACATAAATCAGAAACCTTTGAAAAGTTTAAAGAATTCCGAAATGAATTTGAAAAATAAACTGGTCAATATATTACATGCCGTCGATCTGATCGAGGCGGTGAATATATGAGTGGAGAGTTCATTGATTATTTAAAGGAGAATGAGATTCTCGTTCAATATACTCCTCCAGGCACTCCGCAACATAATGGAGTGTGAGAGAGGAGAAATCAGACTTTATTAGATATAGTCCGATCGATGTTGAGTTATAGAAATTTACCATATTACTTATTGGTTATGCTCTTTTAACTTCCGTACATCTTTTGAACAAGATTCCTTCCAAGGCTGTTCTACGACTCCGTATCAGATATGGACCGGTAGGAAACCAAATCTTAGTTATATTAAGATTTGGGGGTGTCCTGCTTATGTCAGGATGGCTCAGCAAGATAAGCTTTTGCCTCGAGGGCAGAAGTTTAGGTTTTTTGGATATCCTTCAAATATGAAAGGATATTTATTCTATGATATCGGGCATCGAAATGTGTTTGTAGCTCGCTTCCCAAAATTTCTAGAAATAGAATTTTTGGCAGAATGTGGTAATCACAGACAGGTTGAACTTGATGAAGTACAATCTGGAACCAACGAACTAATGGAGGAACCTGTAGTTCAAGAAGATAAAGAACCTTCAACACACATACTCTGTAGGTCACAATGGTATCTAGACCTCCTGAATGCTTGTATTTGATACAAGAAAATAGTCTCGATGTTCTCTTAGTTGAAGAGACTGACCTTTTTACCTATAGAGAATCGATATTGGACATCGACTCCGTAAAGTGGTAAGAAGCCATGAAATTCGAGATGGACTCTATGCATGAGAATCAAGTTTGGAACTTGGTTTCGCTTCCGGAATGAATTGTTCCTATCAGTTGTAAATATATTTACAAGAGGAAGTGAGGGCCTGATGGAAAGGTTGAAACCTTTAAGGCCCGACTGGTAGCTAAAGGTTACTCACAGTGACCTGGTGTCGACTACGATGAAATTTTTTCTCCAGTTGCTATGCTGAAGTCCATCAGGATTTTATTGTCAATTACCGCATATAATGATTACGAGATTTGGCAAATGGATGTCAAAACAGCTTTTCTAAATGGATTACTTGATGAAGAAATCTATATGGAACAGTCAGAGGGTTTTTCATCCAGCGAGAACTCAGGCATGGTATGCAAGCTGAAGAAGTCCATTTATGTACTTAAACATGCTTCACGAAATTGGAATCTTCGATTCGACGAGATAATCAAATTGTCTGGTTTTCTCAAGAATTCGGAAGAATCTTGTGTGTATCAGAAAACCAGTGGGAGTATGGTGGTATTTTTAATTCTCTATGTTGACGACATCTTTATCATTGGGATGATGCAAGATGTCAAATCTTACCTCTGTAAGAATTTCTTCATGAAGGACCTGGGTGAAGCTTCTTATGTCTTAGGTATAAAACTCTATAGAGATAGAGAAAGAAAGCTTATTGGGTTATCCCAATCTACGTACATAGATAAGATCTTAGAACGGTATAATTTTGAAACTGTAAGACAGCAAACATATCGTTCAGACATGGCTTACATCTTTCGAAGAAGATGTGTCGGCAAATAGAAGATGAGAAGATTAGAATGTCTAATCAACCTTATGCTTCGTGTTTGGGCAGCATTATGTATGCCATGTTATATACTAGGCCTGATATCAGCTTCGCAGTTAGTGTGACAAGCGAATATCAGTCCAATCCAGGAAATGACCATTGAATGGCCATTAAATATATCCTAAAGTATCTTAAAGGTACTAAGGATAAGTTTATTATTTATGGAGGAAATGAACTACAAGTAAATGGTTATATGGATTCCGATTTCCAATCGGATCCTGATGATAGAAAGTCTACATCCGGATTCGTGTTTACCCTTAACGGCGGTGCAGTTTGTTAGAAGAGTTCCAAACAAGGGTCGACAATTGATTCCACCACAGAGGCGGAATATATTGCAGCTTCTGAAGCTACATAGGAAGCTGTTTGGGTTAGGAACATTATCACAGAATTGGGAGTAGTCCAAAGTTTCAAGAATCCAATTCCGTTATACTGTGATAATACTAGAGCCATTGCATAAGCAAAAGAACCAAGGGAGCATCAGAAATCGAAGCATGTGGAACGAAAGTACTGTATCATTCGAGAGATTGTGTCGTGAGGGGATATTGTCGTGTGCAAGGTGTTGGAAAATTATGACCCATAGCGTCACTATTTGTACAGATCATGGTGTTGTTGTACAAATTAACTATGTGACAAAGGAGATTGCTCTCTTATCATTTGTGATTAGATCACCAAGATGTATAAATGATAGGAGGTCCTTATGATTTATTCCTGGATTAAGATGATATGAGACAGTATCAATCCACGAAGGATAAATCATTAACATCCCTAGTCAGAGTATTATCGAGATTGGACATCGATAATGCGTAAAAGACTAGTATTACACTTATGCACATTGTGAGGGCACAACGGCATAGTTCTCATATATTTGGGTATAGGATACTCATGCAAGTGTAGTAGGAGGTTGTGTTTTACCGATGGTACGAAAAACAGCTTCGCTCTAGATAGACCCCTCGGAATTCCATTAGTAGTATGACTATGTGTCTATGGAAGTTCGAAATCAGGGTAGGTGTATTTGGTCTTAACCTGAGACTTGCACCACTAATACTTGCGACAATTAATATACTTCGGTTTTAGGTCGTCCAGGGCTTTAACAGGTTCTGTGTACGCCTCTGCTGGGTATATTAAAATCGTAGTGTGTTGGGTGTGATGTCAAGACGGAAGTATCACTCCAGTCATATGGAGATGATGATCGCGCAGGGATACAAAACTGGTTCTCTAAGGGTTGCAACCATCGGGATAATATGACTTCGTCATGATTATCCGATAATAAAGAGACTAGTTGCTAGTGATCCGATATATGCTTCGTACGGGGCAGACATTGTACCAGCCACATGCCTTGTATGTGATCATCCGATACTGGATCGAAATACGTAATACTACGTATGCTACGCCGGATATAGATCACTATATTCCTGTAAAGATATTTCTGTAGAATTGGGTAGGCATGACGCTTTGCTAGAAGCCAACCTTGTCTTGTAAATCGGTACAAACGTAGTATTAGGTACTCACGTGTTCGGATAGTCCAACGACCGAATTTACTGCCAACATATCAGGGGATCTCATGGGTCACTTCCTGAAGATTCACCGATGACGTATGACTTGTACTTTATTAATCTGTGATTAATTAAATGAGAGAGAAAATTAATCTGGGATTAATTGCGGAGATATTTTATCTGGGATAAAATATCATTTAAAGAGAGAAAACGATTAATTTGGAATTAATCGATTAAATAATATATTTGATATATTTTACGAAATTGGATTTCGACGCAGAATTGAAATTAGATTTTAATTCGGGCGAACGAGTTAATTTAGAATTAATTCGTAAGCGACGTGAATAGTAATTATGCTAGGCATGATTATTTAATTAAATTAGATTTAATTACGTCGCAATGGAAGATTCGTTAATTTGGAATTAGCGAACCCGAGCCCGAGAGTGTTTGCGAGCGCATTCGTATTTCAAATTCGAGTGCGGCACGCAAGTCACATCTAGCGTCACATCTATCGTCAATCAAGTGATAGATGTCTTTCACTTTGAGTGATTGACACCATGTCACTATTCATGATTGATGGTCGTAGTTGGCAAGCTTTAATGCTTGACTTTTGAAAGAGAAAAGTTGGTAATTAATTTTGGAAATTGAATATGTGTATTAGATACACAAATCTAACCAACCATTGATCTCTCTCTCACTTCTTCTCTCTCTCTTCACACGCCCAAAGTGGGCTATTTTCTTTCTATTTTCTCAGCTCACTGCCGAGAATGGAGAGGAAGAAATAGGGCAATTTTGTGGCAAAGATTGCCAAGTGCTAGCACACAAAAGGGTCACGCGAAGGTGAAAGGGAACCGCACACGTGAGCAAGGAATCAACACAAAGCTTGGAGCTCCAAAGTTTATGATTGCCGAAAATGGAGGACACCATTGCAGCTCACTGCCGAGCTTCTCAAATGGCAGAAAAAGAATTTTTGTTGTCCACCGCATCGCTCAACCGCTCGATGTAAGTATTCCGCAACTTCCTAGATGTATTCACATGTATGTTTTATGCTTGTTATTCGATCCTTGGGACCGTAGAACTCCAACCATGGTATCAGAGCGTTGTTAAAAGAATGAAACTTTGATTTAGGGTTAAAATTGGGTAAAATGTATTTGAGCATTATTTAATGAAATTGGATGATTTAGTATGCTTAAATTATGTTTAATTGAAGATTGATTGGATCAATTTCATGAAATGTTGTTTGGAACAATTTTCCCCAAATCACTTAGCTTGGCCGAGAGGTGTAAAACCCTAAATGTCTTGGATTTTTGATTTTTTGATTCATTGGATGAGTTGGAATCAATTGGGAATGTGGATTTAATGTTGAATTGGATTTAATTGGATTGAATTTGAATTGGACATAAAAATCCCCTCCATTGCCGAGACTTAAGCATGTAAATTGGTTTGATTTTTGATAAATTGTGTTGGACACTAATTGATGTTAAAGAGCATGATTAGTTGTGTAAATTGATGATTTGGAAATGTTGATTTATGTAATTAGTTATGTTATGCACTTTGTTTAATTAAATTATGAAATTGGATTTTTTTTTTTTTGTGATTTAATTAAATGGGCTTAAATTGGATTTGGGCTTTTAATGTTGTAAATGGGCTAATTGGGCTTGATTGTACCAAGTTAGGTTTAGGCTAAATTGGTTGGATCCAATTGGGCCCAAAACCGTTTCCATAAAGCCCAAATGCGACTAATGGACCTTAATTATTTTAATTGGGCCTAATGGGCCTTAATTGATTTCTAGGCTTATGGGGTTATTCCTTGATTGGGCTTTGGTTATTGGGTTTGACCCAAGTTGACCAAAAGTCAACGCCTTAAAGAAATTAATTGAAAGCCCATTGGACTTTAATTAAATTAACGTTGGACGTTAATCGGGCTTTGAGACCCATAACGATTAAATTTGGAATTTAAGTCGAAAAAGGTTCGTTAATAAAGTGTAATATTTAATTTGGAATTAAATAGTGAATTAGTATTAAATACATATTAAATTGGATTTAATGTTGTAGTTTAATTTAATTCAAGAATTCGTACTTTGAGTACTTATTCGCAAAACGAGTTGGATTCGCGCAAAATCAAATCGTTGTTTGAACATTGGATGGTCACTAATATCAGATTAATTAATTGGATTATATTGATTGATAACAAGCTTGTGTGAATACATGGTTGCGATGCATGAATAATGTATATCAGATGGATATTACATGGGTGGGGCAATTTTGGAAATTGTTGTAATAAATTTAGAATTTATTAATTGGACCTGCGTGTCCAGCCTATTACCTCCATAATCTTTGTATTTCTCTTCTCACCTATTCCCGTCAATGTAAATGAGGTTTCTTTAGAAGTGTAGTGTAATGGGTAGAAGTAAATACTTATGCTAGCGGGAGAGAGAAGAAATGGAGAAATTTGATCTAGGATCAATGTGTTAAGTATCCATCCGCATATCATTATTATTTATTTATTTACGCGTCTTATTATGTGTTTAGAATGCATGTTTAAGGGTGTATGATGATGAGACCTTAACAAAGATAATAAATTGGTTGCCAATTTGCACGTGAAAAACCCTAAAATAATATTAAGCGTTTTTCCTTCCATTGAGTGATTCTTACTCAAGATCTAAGACTGGCATTGGTTTGTTGGCCAAAGTCAAGACCTTTGTCCATCGAGGATGTGTTTGAATCACAAGAGCTTTGTTCCATATTGGTGTCTTGTCCAAGTTGTGGTTTGTTGGCCAAAGTCAAGACCACTTCTTGTCCATCGACACTGATTACGAAGCTTTCCATGGTCAATGGGTTCTGCTTAACTGGGATCACTAAGTTTGTTGTGCCAAAGCCAATGCTTAGTTGATTCATAAGAAAAAGGTTAGGTAATATATTGGATATATTGGCATATATAAGATATATGTTTCGGACTTGGATGTCCCCCTACTGGATCTAGGAATTGGATGGGATCCAATTGATCTTAGAGATCTACCTAGTTAATTATCATACAATTTGTTGGCCAAAGTCAAGATTGTGTGACATTTAACGGGATCCTAGCCCACTAGGAAACACGGTTTCCCGAGTACTCGACAGAGGGTTAGAGGCTCGCCAAAAAATAGTGGGAGGCAGGAATTAAATTTGCAATATTCGTTTAATAACTTGCCATACCGCTCATATCAAAATCATTCGTCAAATAAATTAAATGTTAGTTGGACTAATATTTAAATCGTTGTTTTAATTAACAGTTGGACTGTATTCAAACTATTCATTTATGGTTGATTATATAATTAGATTATAGTAATCAATACACTTGAATTTATTTGATTAATTATAGTTGAATTTATAATTGGATTATAGTAATCAATATAATTGATTTTAACCTATTAAATTATAGTTGATTAAATAGTTGGACTATAATAATCATTATAATAAATAGTACCGAAAATCGTTGATTAAATAGTTGGACTATTAGAATCAAGATATAATTGAAAGATTAGCATTTAAAACATAATCCGTGGGAAAATGTATTTGAATGGTTTAATTTTAAAATTGGGAATATTTCAGGATGGTGATAAAATAACATATTATGCTTAAGCCCAGAGTTAAGCAAATAGTAGAGCATGATCTTTGGAAGATTCAAGTGATGATAAATTTAGTGCTTAATCCATTAAGCTTGCCGTATAGATTCCCTAATTTCTTAATCAGAACTAAGGATTAGATCCTTAAAGTATGATAATGAAATTGAAGGATCTTTATAGATCTATTCATAGATCTTAGAAGTACAAAATTGCAATAATTAACCCTTGGAGAGTTAATGGCTATTCTCAATGAGATAAAGTCAAAGCTTGCAATATGGCAAGACGCGCAAGGCGCACCTTACTTCGACATTCTAAAATGATAAGGCTTGGCCAAAGGCTTCTGGAATGTGGAAAAATGGTAAAGGCAAAATCATTATAATCTTCTGGGAAGATAAAGGACATATCCCAAAATGTCTGCCTAAACTGTGGCAAACAGAATCGCGGAAGCGTGGCTGCCGTTTTGACAAAGCAGACATAAAGGAATTGAAGACGGGCAAGGCTCTGACTTCATATATGTTTGTCATAAATATGTTCACTACTAGTATTAAAATTGGATTTTAAATACTTAGTGTGGTACATAAATATGTATTGATGTACAGAATCTGCTATGGGCAGGATACTGACCTCAGTAGAGATTTATCTGCGAATCGGAAATGGGACAACTATCGCTGTTTTAATCATAGATACCTAAGTTTAGGAACTACCCTTCGGGTGTGTACTTAAATTAGGAAACTGTTATAATGTAACTAGTTTGACTAGATACATTATCTCTACATCAGGATTTAACCCGTTGCGGGTATACCTTTAAATTCTAGAACACTAAAGTGTTTCATTATATAAAGATGATATTGAGATAAACACATTAGATGTGAATAACAATATTTATATTTTGAATATAAATAAAATCTCAAACATATAACATGACAAACAAATAGCTCAAACTGATTTAATCAGTAGAAACTTAAATGTGGCATTGTTGACTGAGACACAATTTAAACAAGACTCGTATATCCACACTTTCGAAGAGTGGATACTAGGACAAATTTGATTCTATTCAAATAAAGTCTACGAATCTAGTTTATTGGGCAAGGTGTCTAAAACACCTTTACTTGGTACAAGTGTAAATGCCACTGATCTGTTAACCCTAGTTCATAGTGAAGCAAGTGGGCCCATGTCTAGCTAGGCTAGAGGTGGAAATGAATATTTCGTGACCTTTACGGATTATGTGTTTCTTTTGAAACACAAATCGGAAACTTTAGAGTTTCGACACGAAATAGACAAACAGATCGGCTAAAGTATTAAACAGTCACGGTAAGACTGTAATGGAAAATACTTAAGCAATAAGTTTCTAAAATACTTGAAATAGTATAATATTCTTTCAATGAGGACTCCTCCCGGAACACGTCAATTCGACGATGTCTCCGAACTGACTAACCGAATTTTGTTGGACATGATAAGGTTAATCATGAGTCGCTCAGAGCTACCATTTCCTTCAACGGATACGCATTAACAGTGCAGAACTTATTTTGAGTAAGGTTCCACAAAATCTGTTTGATAGATATCATATTAGATATGAACAGGAAAGAAACCGGGTTTCTCATTCCTGAAAATTTGGGTATGCTTGGCATAAGTTTGGATGATACCAAACTAGAACCCAAATTGGATAAGTGCCAATTGTAGGTTATCCTAGGGATACCAAAGTATAGTACTTATACAACTCACATGAGAACAATTTAATTGTTGCTCGCCATGCGGTTTTCCTAAGAGGAACACCTATATGTAGTGGTAAGTGGGAGGAAAGTAAAACTCGATGAAAATCGGAGTAATACTATTCCAGGCACCGATTCCTTAATGGAACACAAATAGTTCATCACGGAAGAAAATATACCATAATCTTCAAATACACAAGAACCACGTTAGTCGGAGAGAGTCAGAAAAAAACCTGGGGTATGGGTTTCTGATCTCACCTCATAAAGATGTTAATCTTATTGAGGAATACCAACTGACTACGTATGAGGAAGTGATAAAAGGTATCGACTCCCTATTATGGCAAAGTGCCATGACATCCGAAATGGATTCCATGTATACTAACTATGTTTAGATACTAGTTGTTGTACCGGAAGGCATTGTGTCTATTGGTACTATATAAGTCTTCAAGGAAGACATACATGGAAGGCAACATACCAACGTACTAAGCTAGGCTTGTAGCGAAAAGGTATCGTTATCAACATTGTGTCGATTACGACGAAACATTTTACCTGTTGCCTCGGTAAATCCATTTGGATAATGCTTGCTAATGCTGCATGTTTCATTTATGAAATATGGTAGCTGAACGGAAAATACCGCTTTCCTTAACGGAAACCTATTGGAGGATGTTTACAACATCCTGACGGTTTTATCGTACCAAAACTAGCAAACAAGCTTTATAGGTTATTCGATCCATAGATGGATTGAAGCAAGCATTGGGTTCTTAGAATTATTGTTTTGATGTAATCATAATGGTGTATGATTTAATTCAAAATGGAAATGATTTTTCTGTATATAAGGAGGTTAGTGGGAGCGCACTGATAATAAAATCCTAAATAATGATAATATATATCACTTCTTGGAAATGATATTCCCATAAAACAATCGGCAAAAGCTTGGCTTTCGAGAAAATTCTCCGTAGAATACATGGGAGATAACAACCTTTATTCTAGGAATAAAGATCTACTGGGATAGATTTAAAGTTGTTAGTACTCTCCGAGAACCCGTAATTGAAATAAATGTACGCGACCTGGTGTCTCATATGCTTTGAGCATATGGAGTCACAATCAGGCCAATCCAAGTGATAGTCATTGGATTGATGTTAAGAACATCCTTTAGTATCTTAAATGAACTAAGGATGCTTCCTTATACTATGGAGAATGAGAACTTGAAGTGACTGGGATCACTGTTGCAAGTTTCCTAACCGATAAAAACGACTATAAGTCGCAAACGGTACTATAAAGTTTGAATAACGATACAGTGAGCTAGAAATCTTCCAAGCAAGATATTGTTACCGTATAAACAACAAATGCGGGTTATTGCTACAGCAGCAATAGAATATATTTGGGTCAATAATAAATCTAATTAGATTAGATATAGTTCTATTAGCAGCTGAGCTAGGCTACAGCGCAGGCTAAAGAATTAATGGTCTCATCAACGATCCAGATAAATACTTCGATATTCATCTGTTTCGTTCGGATCATACATCGTGGCGATGTGATGATCGAATAAATCGTATCAGATGATAATCATGCAAATCCGCTGACGAAAGACTTTCCTCAGCAGTTTGAGCCAACCGTACATAGTTTGGGTGTAGGACACTCGAGTGTCTTCCTATAGGCCAAGTGAGAGATTATGACCCATAGCGTCACTATTTGTATAGATCATGGTGTTGTTTTACAAATTAACTATGTGACAAAGGAGATTGCTCTCTTATCATTTATGATTAGATCACCAAGATGTATAAATGATAGGAGGTCCTTATGGTTTGTTCCTGGATTGAGATGATATGAGACAGTATCAATCCACGAAGGATAAATCATTAAACATCCCTAGTCAGAGTATTATCGAGATTGGACATCAATAATGCGTAAAAGACTAGTATTACACTTGTGCGCGTTGTGAGGGCACAACGTCATAGTTCTCGTATATTTGGGTATAGGATACTCATGCAAGTGTAGTAGGAGGTTGTGTTTTACCGATGGTATGGAAAACAGCTTCGCTCTGGATAGACCCCTCAGAATTCCATTGGCAGTATGACTATGTGTCTATGGAAGTCCGAAATCAGGGTAGGTGTATTTGGTCTTAAACTGAGACTTGCACCGCTAACACTTGCGACAATCAATATACTTTGGTTTTAGGTTGTCCAGGGCTTTAACAGGTTCAGTGTACGCCTCTGCAGGGTATATTGAGAATCGTAGTGTGTTGGGTGTGATGTCAAGACGGAAGTATCACTCCAGTCATATGGAGATGATGATCGCGCAAGGATATAGAACTGGTTCTCTAAGGGTTGCAACCATCAGGATAATATGACTTGGTCATGATTATTCGATAATAAAGAGACTAGATGCTAGTGATCCGATATATGCTTCGTACGGGGCATACACTGTACCAGCCCCAGGCCTTGCATGTGATCATCCGATACTGGATCGAAATATGCAATACTACGTATACTACACCTGATATAGATCACTATATTCCTGTAAGGATATTTCTGGAGAATTGGGTAGGCATGGCGCTCTGTTAGAAGCCAACATTGTCTTGTAAATCGGTACAAACGTAGTACTAGGTACTCACGTGTTCGGATAGTCCAACGATCAAATTTACTGCCAATATATCCGGGATCTCATGGGTCGCTTCCTGAAGATTCACCGATGACGTATGACTCGCACTTTATTAATCTGTGATTAATTAGATGAGAGAGAAAATTAATCTGGGATTAATTGCGGAGATATTTTATCTGGGATTAATTGCGGAGATATTTTATCTGGGATAAAATATCATTTAAAGAGAGAGAACGATTAATTTGGAATTAATCGATTAAATAATATATTCGATATATTATACGAAATTGGATTTCGACGCGGAATTGAAATTAGATTTTTATTCGGGCGAACGAGTTAATTTAGAATTAATTCGTAAGCGATGTGAATAGTAATTATGCTAGGCATGATTATTTAATTAAATTAGATTTAATTACGTCGTAACGGAAGATTCGTTAATTTGGAATTAGCGAACCCGAGCCCGAGAGTGTTTGCGAGCGCATTCGTATTTCAAATTCGAGTGCGGCACGCAAGTCACATCTAGCGTCACATCTATCGTCAATCAAGTGATATATGTCTTTCACTTTGAGTGATTGACACCATGTCACTATTCATGATTGATGGTCGTAGTTGGCAAGCTTTAATGCTTGACTTTTGGAAAGAGAAAAGTTGGTAATTAATTTTGGAAATTGAATATGTGTATTAGATACACAAATCTAACCAACCATTGATCTCTCTCTCACTTCTTCTCTTCTCTCCTCACACGCCCAAAGTGGGCTGTTTTCTTTCTATTTTCTCAGCTCACTGCCGAGAATGGAGAGGAAGAAATAGGGCAATTTTGTGGGAAAGATTGCCAAGTTCTAGCACACAAAAGGGTCACGCAAAGGTGATAGGGAACCGCACACGTGAGCAAGGAATCAACACAAAGCTTGGAGCTCCAAAGTTGATGATTGCCGAAAATGGAGGACATCATTGCAGCTCACTGCCGAGCTTCTCAAAGGGCAGAAAAAGAATTTTTGTTGTCCACCGCATCGCTCAACCTCTCGATGTAAGTATTCCGCAACTTCCTCGATGTATTCACATGTATGTTTTATGCTTGTTATTCAATCATTGGGACCGTAGAACTCCAACACAAGGTACCGAGTGAAGATAATGTAGCAGACCCGCTTACGAAAGCCATACCTCCGAAGTTATTTGATAAACATTTGGAGTCGATGGGTACTAGATACAATCGATATTGGCACTAGAGCAAGTGGGAGATTTTGTTAGGGTTGGTACTCTGAGCGCCAATTTTATTATGTATTTCCTTGTAAATACTAATGTAACGTTTTATTATAAATAAAATGAACTGTTTCTTTTATATAACTTATTCTTTAATATGGTAAAGACGTAACAGACCTTAAAATGATTAGTTATGATACTGTTACAAAAGGTTCGTAACTGACATTGAGTTGTATCATGACGTTGTCATTCTTAGAATGTTCCCGGTCAAGGTTTACACTACTTGGTCAGTAAAGTAAACCCGTTGAGACCGGTACATGTCGTATATTGGAATCTTGGATTCCGATGGTTTCTCAATTAACCATGAGTCTTGGAGACTCATATAGACGTGTAGGTGTTTATAGGGGATAAACACTAAATGACTCACCGAAGATTCTTAATGGATGGTACACCAACATCAATAAGAATCTTCTCGGTTTGAGTGAGCATAGTGATTCTTTGACTTGAGATACCACTGTTGATATCTGAGTTATCATCCACACTTAGATAGCAGTCACGTCACCGATCTATTTAGATCAGACCTCCGTCTTTTCGTTGGGTGATGACTGATGCTTAGGATATCCTGTGTGTATCAAGATAAGATGCTCATAAATTCATTATAAGTTGCGGAATTACTTACATTGAATGATTTGAGCTTTTAAAATTTTGAGAAGAAGATCTCTAAGATCCTTCCTTTGTGTTGATTCCAAGCTTTGAGTTGTGAATGAAGATCTCCAAGATCCAACCTTTGTGTTGATTCCAAGCTTTGAGTTATTTCCCTATAACCTTTGTTGATTCCTTAAAGTGCTAGCTAACTTGATTTTGCCACAAAATCAAAGAGAGAAGATGAAGAAGCTCACGCCCAAAGCCTTGTGTGCTAGGGTTTGTGTTTGTGAGATGTGTTACCAAATGAGAGAGAGAGATGCCTTTTGGTAAAAACAAATTTACCATTTTCACCTAAACAAGGTGGTTGGGTAAATGGTTTCACCAAAACCATTCCAAGGTGGTTGTAAAGTAGATGGTTTGGCATAAATGCCAACCACTCTCCCAACTACCACATTTAAAGTGGGCCACACATTTGAATTCAAAATTCAAATGGATTCTACAAATGTTTTCCGCGGCTCGGATTCGTTTAATCCGATTAAACGAATTCTCGTCGCTAAATAATTAAATCTAATTTAATTCAATAACGACGTCTCGTAAATTTATTATGAATGTCGTTTACGACTTAATTCTAAATTAGTCTGTTCGTTCATATTAAAGTCTGACTTTAATTTCGTAATGAAATCCAATTCATATTAATATATTCGATATATTAATTTTAGCCCATGTCAAAAAATTAAATAGAAAATCAAATTTAACTATTAAATTTATTTTACCGATTAATTCCAAATTAATCATGCTCTCTCTCTTTCAAACACATTTAATCCCAGATTAAATAATGCTTCAATTAATCCCAGATTAATTTTCTCTCTCTTAATTTATCCCAGATTAATTCTAATCGAGTAGACTGTCATCGGTGAATCTTTGGGAAGCGATCCAAGAGACCTCTGGATATGTTGGCAGTAAATCCGGTTATCGGACTATCCGATAAAGTGAGTACCTCGTACCACGTGCTTACCGATTTACAAGACATGGTTGGCTTCTAGCAAAGCACCGTGCCTACCCAATTCTACAGAAATATTCTTACTGGAATATACAATCTATGTTAGGCGTAGTATACGTAGTATTGCGTATAGCGATCCAGTATCAGATGTCATGTGCAAGGCCTGGGGCTGGAATAGTGTCTGCCCCGTACGAAGCACATATCGTATATCGAAAAACTAGTCTCTTTGAATCGGATAATCACGACCTTGTCATATTATCCCGATGGTTGCAACACAATAGAGAACTAGTTCTGAATCCCTGCGTGATCATCATCTCCATATGTCTGAAGTGACACTTCCGTCTTGACATCACATCCAATACACTACGATTCTCAATAAACACAATAGAGGCGTACACAGAACCTGTTAAAGCCTTGGACGACCAAAACCAAAGTTTATTGATTGTCGCAAGTACTAGCGATTCAAGTCTCAGGTTAAGACCAAATACACATACCCTGAAGCAGACTCCCATATACACATATACATACTACCAATGGGATTCCGCGGGGTCTATCCAGAGCGAAGCTATTTTCCGTACCATCGGTAAAACACAACCTCTTATCGCACTTGCATAAGTATCCATTACTTAAATAAATGAGAACTATGTCGTTATGCCCTCATAACGCGGACAAGTGCAATACTAGTCTATTCTGCATTATCGATGTCCAATCTCGATAATACTACGACTAGGGATATTTAATGATTAAACCTTTATGAATTGATACTGTCTCATATCATCTCAATCCGGAACTAATCATAAGGACTTCTACCATTTATATATCAAAGTAAATAAATTACGAAATAGTAAAAGGCAATTTCATTACTACATAATTAATTTTGTAAAAAAACACAATGTCTTTTACAAACAGTGACGCTATGGGTCATAATTGTCTAACAGGGCCCGTGGTACACTGTAGAAATTAGTTCTAAGTGTTATTTGAGGGATTGCTAATAGAAACGTCGACGTGATTATATCTATAGAGATTTGACGTTTGTATCTATATCTCTGGATTAATCCGGATAGCTGTGACGGAGGGATTATAAGTATACAGTGACCTCGACCTGTATGATTCAGTGAGTTTATCCGTGTTCGTCATAATTTACGGGTGGGTGAATTATGGACACGAAATTTGATTTCGTGACGGATATGTCTGAATCTAGAGAGTCTCACTAATGAAATTTACTCATAGAGCACTAGGGCAACTGTTATGAATAATACTGATTATTTATAACTCGTTTAATGGTTAAACGAAAAATACATGCAATCGGGACCTAACAGTCATTTCCAAATTAATTTGTATTTGTATTTAATATTTGATATTATTATATACACATTAATTAAATATCAATTTATGGTATTTATAATTATATCATGAATATATGTATTTGAGATATTTAATGTAAATATAATACATATATTTAAGATATTTATATTTATTAATTAATTATTTAATTGTTAAATAATTAAATTAATTTATAAAATAAATATCTTTTTGTAATTATTATAGTTGGAAATGGCATTACCTTATTGGAACACATTTAGTTTACTTTATGTATTAGATAAAAGTTATCTTTTATGTTTTGTAAAGTTGGACTAATAGAAATAAAACAAGTATAATATTTATTGTTTCTATTATTGTTGTTCACAGCAACAACTAGTTTTGACATATAAATATTTTTTGTTTTCATTTTTTTGCCATACTTATACAAGTTTCAAATATATTCACTAAGTTAAATTGAGAGAAAAGTGAAGAACTTTTGAAGAAAAAGCTTAAAAATCTTGGAGTTTTTGTAAGGTTTTTCAACAATCTTCCACTTAGAAATTGTTTCTATGATTCTACAATTCAACATGTGTAGTTTAGAATTTTGTCTAATATTTAATTATGTGAATTATTGTGTTGGAAATTTGTTTGAGGATGTTAAGCATGTATGATTAATTTATTTGCTTATTATTGTAATTAAGCCTAATAAATTAATTAAAAAGTTAAAGTTGTCATTCTAGAGTTAATTAGCCATTCATAATTAGCCTAGAATTGTTCTTGATTAATTTCATGATGGTGAGAATTAATTGGTGTGGTAATTTAAAGATTAAAGTATTGAATTTTATTAATTTACTGTAAATTGCCCAATTTGAGTGATTTGTGAAATTAGGGTTCTTAACCTACTCAAATTTTGGGGCTTTTCATATATATGTTATAATTTGATGTATATTTGATGTGTGTCAAATTTGGGATTAATTGGATTTGATCTTGATGTGTTTTCAACAAATTGGGCCAAATTGCAATTAATTAAAATTCTGGGCTGTTTTGTAAATTCTGGAAAAATTCTGGAAAGTTTCTGCAAATCTGAAAAATTTTCTGGTTTTGTTTCAAAATTGTAAAAATTATTTTGGGATTGATTTGGAATCAATTAAATATGTAATTGACATATTTAAAACTAAAGTAATGAATTTGCTAAAGTTTCGGGTAATTTTGTAATTAAAAGAAATATGATTTCATGGGTTATTAATTCATAATTTAAGTATTGGTTAATTAAATAAATAAGTTTATTAATTGTTCCAAGAAAAATTTTTGAAATCGAAAAAATCGTTCCGCTGCGCTAAACCTATAATTCCTTATAAATCCCCAACAAAAGAGGCACGTGCCACCAAACTGTTAGCCCTCGTTCATAGCGACGTATGCGGGCCCATGTCTAGCCAGGCTAGAGGTGGATACGAATACTTCGTAACCTTTACGGATGATACATCGCGTTATGGTTATGTGTATCTAATGAGACACAAGTCGAAAACCTTTGAGAAATTCAAAGAGTTTCGACACGAAATCGAAAAACAGACTGGCAAAAGTATTTAAACATTACGGTCAGACCGTGGTGGAGAATACTTGAGCAATGAGTTTCTCGATTACTTGAAAGAGTATGGTATTCTTTCACAGTGGACTCCTCCCGCAACACCTCAATTAAACGGTGTGTCCGAACGGAGAAACCGAACTTTGTTGGACATGGTAAGGTCTATGATGAGTCGCACAGAGCTACCAATTTCCTTCTGGGGATATGCATTGAATAGTGCAATACTTATTTTGAATAAGGTTCCGTCAAATTCTGTTCAACAGACTCCATATGAAATATGGACAGGAAAGAAACCGGGTTTCTCATTCCTGAAGATTTAGGGTTGCTGGGCATACGTTAAACGTTTAGATGGTACCAAACTAGAACCCAAAACGGATAAGTGCCTATTTGTAGGTTATCCTACGGAAACCAAAGGATATTACTTATACAACCCACAAGAGAAAAAAGTATTTGTTGCTCTACATGCGGTTTTCCTCTAAAAGGAATTCCTAAATACAGTGGTAAGTGGGAGGAAAGTAGAACTCGATGAAAATCGGAGTGATATTGTTCCTGGCACCGATTCCTTAACGGAACACGAATAGTTTATTAGGGATGAGACTGTACCACAATCTTCTAATACAGAAGAACCGTGTAGGTCGGAGAGAGTCAGAAAACAACCTGAGAGGTATGGGTTTCTGATCTAACCTCACGTAGATATTAATCTTATTGAGGATAACGAGCCGGCTACGTATGAGGAAGCGATACAAGATATCGACTCCGCTTTATGGCAAGAAACCATGAAGTCCAAAATGGATTCCATGTATACCAACCAAGTTTGGACACTGGTTGATGCATCAGAAGGTGTAAACCCTATTGGTTGCAAATGGGTTTTCAAGAAGAAGACAGACATGGATGGCAACATACAAACGTACAAAGCTAGGCTTGTAGCGAAAGAGTATCGTCAACGACATGGTGTTGATTACGAAGAAACTTTTTCACATGTTGCCATGATTAAATCCATTCGAATAATTCTTGCTATTACTGCATATTTCGATTACGAAATATGGGAGATGGACGTCAAAACCGCTTTCCTTAACGAAAACCTTTTGAAGGATGTTTATATGCAACAGTCTGACGGTTTTGTCGTACCAAAACATGCAAACAAGGTTTACAAGTTAAATCGATCCATTTATGGATTGAAGCAAGCATCGCGTTCTTGGAACCAACGTTTTGATGAGCTCATAAAAGAATATGATTTTGTTCAAAACGAGGATGATCCTTGTGTATATAAGAAAGTTAGTGAGAGCGCACTGATATTCATTGTCCTTTACATAGATGATATATTGCTTATTGGCAATGACATTCCCATGCTACAATCGGTGAAAGCTTGGCTTTCATTAAAATTCTCCATGAAAGATCTAGGAGAAGCAGCCTTTATTCTGGGAATAAAGATCTACCGGGATAGATCTAGAAAGCTGCTTGGACTCTCCCAGAGCATATACATTGACAAAGTTTTGAAGAGATTCAACATGGATAAGTCTAAGATGGGATTGTTTCCAGTGTCACATGGCGTCACTCTATCTAAGGACATATGTCCTAAAACTCAAGATGAGAGAGACAATATGAGTCGGATCTCGTTCGCTTCTGCAGTCGAATCGATCATATATGCCGAGACATGTACGCGACCTGATGTCTCGTATGCTTTGAGCATGTGTAGTCGCTATTAGGCCGATCCAAGTGATGGTCACTGGGTTACGGTTAAGAACATCCTTAAGTATCTTAGACGAACTAAGGATGCTTTCTAAATCTATGGAGATGGAGAACTTGAGGTAACTGGGTTTACTTATGTAAGTTTCCAAACCGATAAAGACGACTGTAAGTCGCAATCCGGGAACATATTTTATTTGAACAACGGAGCAGTGAGCTGTAAATATTCCAAGCAAGAGACTGTTGCCGATTCAACAACAGAAGCAGAATATATCGCTGCAGCTGAGGCAGCAAAAGAGACAGTTTGGATCCGTAAATTCCTAATTGGATTAGGAGTAGTTCCTTTATCAGCTGAGCCCGTTCCTTTGTATTGTGATAATAACGGGGCTATAGCGCAGGCTAAGGAACCGCGGTCTCATCAACGATCCAAACATGTACTTTGACGTTACCATCTGATTCGTGAGATTATACATCATGGCGATGTGAAGATCGAGAAGGTCGCATCAGATGACAACATTGTAGATCCGCTGACGAAGGCTATTCCTCAGCAAAAGTTTGTGTACATAGTTCAGGTGTTAGATACTTGAGTGATTCGCTATAGTCCAAGTGGGAGATTGTTGGACAATTGTGACCCATAGCATCACTATTTGTAAAAGACATTGTGGTTTTTGTACAAATTAACTATGTGACAAAGGAAATTGTAATTTTATCATTTTATAATTAGATTACTTAAATACATAAATGATAAAAGTCCTTATGATTAGTTCCAGATTAATAAGATAGGAGACAATATCGATCACTAAAGGTTTAATCATTAAATATCCCTAGTCGTAATATTATCGAGACTGGATATCGATAATGCAGAATAGACTATTATTACACTTTTGCACGTTATGGAAGCGTAACATCATAGTTCTCATATATTTGGGTATTGGATACTCATGCAAGTGTAATAGGAGGTTCTGTTTACCGATGGTACGGAAACAGCTTCGCTCTGGATAGACCCATCGGAATCCCATTGGTAGTATGACTATGTGTCTATGAGAATCTGAATCAGGGGTAGGTGTATTTGGTCTTAACCTTGCATCGCTATTACTTGCGAAAATCAATACGCTTTAGTTTTGGTCGTACGAGGCATTAACATGTTCTGTGTACGCCTCTTCTAGATTTATTGAGAATCGTAGTGTATTGGGTGTGATGTCAAGATGAAAGTATCACTTCAGTCATATGGAGATGATGATCACGCAGGGATACAAAATTGGTACTCTAATATGTTACAACTATCGGGATAATATGACAAGGTCATGATTATCCGATTAAAGAGACTAGTTGCTAGTGATCCGATATATGTTTCGTACGGGGCAGACACAATTCCAGCCCCAGGCCTAGCATGTGACATCTGATACTGGATCGCAATATGCAATACTTGGTATACTACACTTGATATAGATTATGTATTCCTTAAAAGAATATTTCTGGAGAATTGGGTAGGCACGGTGCTTTGCTAGAAGCCAACCATGTCTTGTAAATCGGTAAGAACGTGGTACCGGGTACGCATGTGTTCGGATAGTCTGGCGACCAGATTTACTGCCAACATATCCAGGGATCTCATGGGTCGCTTCCCGAAGATTCACCGATGACGTTTGACTCGAGTAGAATTAATCTTGGATTAATTGTGAGAGAAAGAAAATCAATCTAGGATTAATTACGGCAAGAATTTATCTGGGATAAAATTTGAATAGAAGAGAGAGAGAACGATTAATTTGGAATTAATCGATTAAATAATTTATTCGATATATTAAATGAAATTATATTTCATAGCGGAATTAAAATTGGATTTTAATTCAGGCGAACGAATTAATTTAGAATTAATTCACGAACGACTTTCGTAATAATTTTGCAAGGCATTATTATTTAATTAAATTTGATTTAATTAAGTCGTAATGGAAAATTCGTTAATTCAGAATTAACGAACCCGAGCCCGAAATATATTTTGCGGGCCCACTCAAATTTTGAATTTAAAGTGGGGCCCACCTAGTCACATCACTAGTCAATTTTATTTAGCTTTTGGTTGATATAAATTGGTAGTTGGTGTTAGCATGTAAATTACACAATCTTTATTTTATTTGATTTGTGTAAGATATTTACCAACTTTGGATATTTGGTATTTGATAATTGATTTTGGAAAATCAAAACAAGTGACACACTCTATCTTTCCGCACAATTGCCTAATCATCTCCCTCTCTCTTGCTCTCTATTGGCGTGAACCTAGGGTTCAGGGTAATTGATTTTTGCTTCAAAAATCTTGATTGCTAGCACAACAAATGAGTCTACAAAGGAAGAGACTGTAAGATCAAGTCTATGGAAGTCTCAGCCTCAAAGGTTATGCCTAGATGACCCAGCTGTTCGATGTCAGCAATCATGTACGACATATGGTGCTCGACAAATGTACCCTCTGACATTCGAGAGCGAAAGAGCTCATTCTGCAATTCATACTTCTGCAATCTAAGGTTATATCGGTGAAGGTCCCTCAAATTCAACATCATTTTGTGGGGATCTAATCCCTTGTTTTGACGACGAAATTATGGGGTCATTACAGCAAGCATGATGGATTGAGCAGTTGAGTTGTCATCACTGTGAGTCTTCCAAAACTCAAGCTCAAGTGGCTACTCAATCCGGGCTTAGGCCCGAGAGGTCTCTCTATCGTATAGAGCATCTTCTCAGCCCCCAAGACAATCCTGAGGTTCATATCCCAGTCAGGAAAGTTCACCCCGTTAAAGACATTTTCGCCCATGATAATGTCTCTGACATTGATCTTTCCGGCCATCTTAATTGCAGTAGTCTAACTATTCAATTAACGATTACGGGTACAGTCCAACTGTTAAAAGAAAATAATAAAATATCAGTCCAACTAATATAAATATATAATGACGAAAATAATTTGAAAGCGCGTATTTGGCAAGTATTTAAACGAAATTGCAAATTCAATACTGGCCTCCCACTATTTTTTGGCGAGCGTCTAACCCTCTGTTGAGTACTCGGGAAACCTAGTTTCCTAGTTGGCTAGGATCCCGTTAAATAACACACAACCTTGTCTTTGGCCAACAAGTTGTATGATACTTAACTAGGTAGATCTCTAAGATCAATTGGATCTCATCCAATTCCTATATCCGGTAGATGGACCTCCAAGTCCAAAATATATATACAATATATATGTCAATATATCCAATATATTTCCTAACCTTTTCCTCTGAATCAACTAAGCCTTGGCTTTGGCTCAACAAGCTTAATGATTCCAATTAAGCGGGACAAGAAGTGACATTGACTTTGGCCAACAAGTCACAACTGCCCAAGACATGTGATATGGATCAAGGCTTTCATGGTTCAAACACATCCGCGATGGACATTGATCTTGACTTTGGCCAACAAACAAATGCCAATCTTGGATCTTGAGAGAGAACCACTCAATGTAAGGAAAACGCTTAATATTTGATTGAGGGTTTTTCACGTAAATTGGCAACCAATTTATTATTTTTGATTAGGTCTCATCATACACCCTTAAGCATGCATTCTAAAAGCATAATAAGGCGCGAAATAAATAATAATGATATGCGGATGGATATTTAACAAATTATTCCTCGAACAAATCTCTCTATTTCCTCTCTCCCGCTAGCATTATTCTAACTTCTACCCAATTACATAATACAATAAAGAAACCTCATTAACATTGAGGGAAATTGGTGAGAAGAGAAATATAAAGAGAATAGAGATAATAGGATGGACACGCAGGTCCAATTTAAAAAATTCTAAATTTATTACAACAATTTCCAAAATTGTCATCACTCTTCTAATATCCATCCGATATACATTATTCATACAATACATCCATGTATTCATACAAAGTATGTTATTCAATCAATCTAATCCAATTAATTAATCTTTGAATTAATGACCATCCAATGTTCAAAAAATGATTTGATTTGCGCGAGTCCAACTCGTTTAAGAATAAGTACTCAAAGTGCGTATTCTTGAATTATATCGAACTACAATTTTAAATCCAATTTAATTTTTATTCAATACTAATTCTAATTTAATTCCAAATTAAATAATTACACTTATTTATGTGCCTTTTAGACTTAGATTCTAAATCCAATCTTAATGGGTCTCAAAGGCTCAATTAACATCCAATGTCTATTTAATTAAAGTCCAATGGGCTTTTAATTAATTTTTAAGGCATGGGCTTTGGCAATTATGGATCCAATCCAAGATGCCAAGGCCCAATAAGGAATCACCCTTTTGTCAAAAATCAATTTAAGCCCTTTAGGCCCAATTAAATTATTAAGGGCCCAATTATTATATTTGGACTTTATGGAATGGTTTTAGGCCCAATTTGGATCCAATTCAATTGTCTTAAACCAAGCTTGGCCCAACCAAGCCCATTAAGCCCAAATACAACAATATTAGCCCAATTCAAAATTAAAGACTAATTTTAATTAATATAAAATTTCAAATTTCACATTATTTTTAATTAAAGTGTAATAGCCATAATTAATTAGTTAAACCAATATTTCCAAAACACCAATTAAACTAATTAATCATGCTTTAATTAACCAACTCATGTCCAATACAAATTGAAGCAAAATCAAACTATACATGCTTCTTATAGTCACGGCAATATGGCACAAAATAGTAATCAATTTGATTTCAATCCAATTAAATCAACAATCAATTTATCTCATGCTTTAAACACATCCAATGGTCTAAAATCAAAAAATTACCATGAGTAAACCTAGGGTTCATGTTCGGCAATGGCTAGGAAATTAAGAAAAATTATATCCAATTCATTTTCTCAATTCCTAAGATGCATAAATCTAATTCATCATCATCCAAGCTCAACCAAACAACCAATTTGAAGAAATCATGCTCAAAACATAAAAAAAAACCCCAATTTAAGTTTATAAACCCTAAACTAAATCATGCTTTGAAAAGGCTCTGATACCATTGTTAGTGTTCCTAGAACATGTCAATGATCTCTAATCATGATTCGGTGTGTGAATATTCAAAGAAGTTGCAGAAGACTTACATTGATCGGATTTGATGGATGTATGAAGTTCAAAATTTTTTATCCTTTTTTGAAGCTCCAAGTTTGCTTTGTGTTCCAAACTCAAGGAATTGGTTTCCCTATCACCTTGATTCACTCTTGGAAGTGCTAACTCACTTGAATTTTTACAACAAAAATTCTAAGGTTGGGGAGAAGCTCTTGGCTTTTGCAAGAAGAAATGGGGAGAGAGATGTTTATTTTTTGTGTATTTGATTTTCTAAAAATCTATTACCATTTACCAAATCCAAGTTGGTATTATGTCATTCCAAAAATGATTAAAATAAAACAAATTGTGTTGGACTTTGATTGAGTGTATAAAACGTAATCCAAGATTTCACTCAATCATCAACTACTTCCATCACTAGTCAAACTAGTTGATGTAAGTCAAGTGGGTCCCACCACTTGTAAATTATGAATTTAAGTCGAACAATCTAACACGCAACTTCGCTCGGGGCCGGGTTCATTTAATTTCGAATTAACGAATTTTCCGTTGCGATATCATTTAATCCAATTTAATTAAATAATTATGCCTTGCAAAATTATTATTAAAGTCGCTTACGAATTAATTCTAAATTAATTCGTTTCCCCAAATTAAAATCCAATTTTAATTCCGCATTGAAAACTAATTTCAATTAATATATCAAATATATTATTTAACCTATTAATTCCAAATTAATCATTCTCTCTCTACTATTCGAATTTTATCCCAGATAAATTCTTGCCGCAATTAATCCTAGATTAATTTTCTCTCTCTCTCATAATTAATCCCAGATTAATTATGTTCGAGTCAAATGTCATCGGTGAATCTTTGGGAAGCGACCCATGAGATTCCTGGATATGTTGGTAGTAAAACCGGTCGTTGGACTATCCAAATATGTGCGTACCCCGTACCACGTTCTTACCGATTTATAAGACATGGTTGACTTCTAGCAAAGCACTGTGCCTACCCAATTCTCCAGAAATATTCTTTTACGGAATACATAATCTTTATCAAGCATAGTATACTAAGTATTGCGTATTACGATCCAGTATCGGATGTCACATGCTAGGCCTGGGGCTGGAATTGTGTCTGCCCCGTACGAAGCATATATCGAATCACTAGCAACTAGTCTCTTTAATCGGATAATCATGGGCTTGTCATATTATCCCGATAGTTGTAACATATTAGAGTACCAGTTATGTATCACACGTGATCATCATCTCCATATACTGAAGTGACACTTCCATCTTGACATCACACCCAATACACTACGATTCTCAATAAACCCAGAACATGCATACATAGAACTTGTTAAAGTCTCGGACGACCAAAATCAAAGTGTACTGATGGTCGCAAGTATTAGCGAAGCAAGTCTCAGGTTAAGACCAAATACACCTACCCTGATTCAGATTCTCATAGACACATAGTCATACTACCAATGGGATTCCGAAGGTCTATCCAGAGCGAAGCTGTTTCCGTACCATCGGAAAAAATATCGTCCTATTACACTTGCATGAGTATACAATACCCAAATATATGAGAACTATGCTGTTACGCTTCCATAACTCATACAAGTGAAATACTAGTCTATTCCACATTATCGATGTCCAGTCTCGATATTACTACGACTAGGGATATTTAATGATTAAACCTTACGTGGATTGATATTGTCTCATATCTTATTAATCTGGAACTAATCATAAGGACTTTTATCATTTATATATATATTCAAGTAATCTAATTACCAAAATGATAAAATAGCAATTTCCTTTGTCACATAGTTAATTTGTACAAAAACCATAATGTCTTTTACAAATAGTGATGCTATGGGTCATAATTATCCAACAATTGGCCGCCCCCTCGATCCGTAGTTCAGTTCTTCGGGACGTTGAACTGTGAGGTTTAAAATTATTGTTTTTGGTGGCATGGGGCATGATGTTGTCTCAGGCTCCCTTGTTGTTTCTTTTGGGTCTGCATGAGATATGTGATATATCACCCTCATTTTGTTTTATCTTGTTGTTTTCTTTGGTTTTATTTTTGGTGGATGACTATAAATGGGACGACATTTCTGGTCTCCATAAAGCTTTTCGAAGGTTGAAAATCTTCCCTCGCGGTTAAGTCGTAGAGAGAAAGTTGATGGCTCGGGGCTGCATTTGTTCCGCTGAGGCCATAATGTTGATTGATTTTTACCGAGGCCATGTTGGTGGCACAATGAGAGTACATTCCCTTGAGGCCAGTTTGTTTGATAGCTCGGGGCTGCATTCGTTCCACCGAGGATATGTTGGTGGCAGAAGGAGAGTACATTCCCTTACGGCCAGGTTGTTGCATGGGATCGGGGTCGGGTTACATCCCACCGAGACTTTATTATTTCATTGTCATGGGGTCGGAGTTTCTCCCCCGAGACCACGTATTGATGGTATAAGGAAGTCACATTCCCTTATGGCCAGATTTTTGCATTAGCTCGGGGCTGGATTGCGTCACGCTAACAGTTTTCCCACGTGACCAATATTTATTTCACAAGTCTTCTCATATCATCCACTTCTGGGATCACTGCATGTCAAGAGCGTACGTCAGCCCGAGGTGGCATAAGATGAGCTCTTTCAAGAGGATAAGCCAAATGATAGAGTGACCAGAGTTAGCCTAGATCAATGTTCACGGTCAGAGAGAGCCTAGTGGAAGGGATGACCAAGTAATGGGTCAGAAGCAAATATGCTAGATCCGGATTGCGAACCCAACGTGGATTTTTATAAAGAGCACTGATGCTTGTAGATTGTGGAACCTGTCGTGAGGTGGGGCAGATTTGAGGTTCTGGACTTTATCAAGATCGAACATCAGCGTAATAGAAAACCACCATCTTTTAATAATTCCCAACATCAACTCACCAGCTCGTTGATACCAAGAACTATGAGATAGATGTTGATGAAGACTTTCTGCCCGAGAAACTTTGAAGCCCGAAGAAGGGTATAATAAAATTTGCACATAGATATATAGAGGTACAAGGTCCGTGTAAGGATGAGAAGTCATATGAAGGGGGCCGAGCCCGAGGTGTAGAAGGACATGATGAAAGAACCAGACTCGATCTGATATAAAGATATCAAATTCGACAGCTCTTGAACACCAGTGAAGGACGACCCAACCTAGTAAAGTGAGGAACCTAAAGGTCTCATAACCAACCCCACAGTGTTGGACTGGTTGACCATCTTAGTCTATAGTCGATCATCTCACCTTACTGACCCGAGGAGGTAGGTCGGGGTAATGGCATTATATTCAAGTCCGGATGACGTAAGCCCTAAACGGATGTTTGGATCTCCCAATCATTGATGAAGATAGAAGTTGGCCAGCGGTTGATGGGATAGAGTAGAGCTGCAAGTTTATCGTCTGACACACGCTATCATATAGGATTGGCTAGAATACAGACTGACAATGTGGCATAATGTGTAGCAGTTACCAAAAGTGGCATGGTTTATTGAGATTCAGGTGGCAGGTCGTAGCGGTGTGAGATGGCTAGGCTATAATTCATAGGGTAAATGGGGAAGATAGCCTAAGCAATAATGACTTAGCAACGTGGCTGATGTCACGAAGATAGCATAACAGTGTAATTAGACTTAGTATATAAGGAGGTTGAGGGTTCATTGTATAGTGTTGAGCAATTTTATCCAAAAGTACTTGTAACTTGTAATAGAGAGAAAAGAACCCCGAGCTAGAGAAACAAAAGAGGTCGGACAGACCCGAGCCAGTAATAAAAGTTTTCTTTTCCCTTGTGCCCCTGAACGTAGGATGGATACATTCAGCTGAACCACGTTAAATCCTTTGTTTGTCTGTGTTCATTCTATATTTTGCCAAGTTTGTATTTGGTTCCTAACAAACCAAATAAATTCAAAGTTGAGGGAGGTTTGTTCGATGAGTGATATTCTCAGATTACCTCTGGAACGAAAAACAGCCGTCAACATATATATTTCAAATTTCCAATCAATAACATGCCGATATATATGGAATACACGAACTCATACTTCATAAGTAGTACATATAGAACAAATATTTGTTTTTTTATGTTTTTTATGATAGGAAATTTACACAAGATAAGAGCGGCTGCTATTCCAAATTGAAAAAGGTCGTATATCTATTATTGTATTTCTAATGCAAATGGAGCTATCTAAGTCATTCTTGAAGGCATCTAATGCTCTCCTTGTTTTAGGAAAATGCATTAAATGAATAAGGTTTGTGCTGAGTTGAAATTAAATTTAGAAGGTGGAAAGTGTATATTTTTAAGTTAGATTCACTATATTTTGTTTAAATTAGAATTAAATGAAGAATGTGGAATGTGTGTTTCTTATTGTGGAGGTTAATACATTTTTGGTTAAGTTAGAATTGAATATAGAAAATAGAAGGTGTGTGTTTTGTGAAGACGGGTTTAATGTATTTAGTTATATCAGTCTCGAATGAGTGTGGCTTGATGATGTAGGGCTCACGATCTCACATTGAGGTCATAGGTTTGAATCCATTGAGTGCGTTTCTTGTAAGAGTTTGGGACAACTGAGGGTTTTACTTGCTCCGCTTAAACCCAGAAGGGGTGGTTTGGCTGCGGGGTTTCCAACGATTCCAAAAAAAAAAAAAAACATATACATACATAGTACATAATAAATTATAATGATTTGGACTGTTTTAGAAATTGAAAAAATAAATATAATTCATCCCCTATATAAAGGAGTCTTCCCTAATCAAAACATAGAGAGACCAACTGTTGGAAATTTCAAAAAATGAGCATGAACCGTTTTTGCATTGTTTCTTTTAAAAGGTGCCATTTCAAAGGTGTCCATGGAATCCCTATATATTATATATGGTTGTTGTACGTTTGGAATATATATATATTAAATTCATGCATCGTTATTTACAACAAAAAAAAAGATTTTGTGAACATTTCTTATATTAATGAGAGAGAATTTCCACCATTTGCTTAGTTTAAAACCGTGTTGTTAGAAGTGGTTTGAATAACAAGAAGAGACCAAGAACCTGGGAGAATATTGACAATTTAATCCGTAAAAATATAAAGAATGTGTCAATAAATTCTTAGAACATAGAAGATTCGACTTGATCCTCTGGTCTTTACATTGCACTTAGTGTAATTTTCTTTTTATCCAGAATTTTCAAGTTTGTCTAAATCTTTTTATATTTGTGCATGTATAATATTAATTGTTCTATTAATTTACACATATTAGAAACAATCTTAAGAAATCTGATATTGTATGATTTACACATACATGCATGATTAATAAATATAGAAGAATAGCGGTAACGCCGGGATTAAGAGTATTATGTAATTTTGCTCATGTTGATAATGTTGTCAAAGATGCATTAAATGAATGGCATGGAATTCTGACAATAAAAAGGGAAAAGTGTGGAGTTTATTTGTTTAACTAAACAAAATACAAATTGTCAAATGGAAAAACATGAAGCGTGCTTGACTTTAAAAGGAAATAAATTCCTTTATTAATGAACACAAGTAAAAGCTGCATGTGTAAATGAATAAATTCTCAAAATCAAGCCATTTCCCTTATATTCGGCCAAATGGTGAACAAAATAGAGGATAAAGATGGCTTGTTAATTAAATTTAAAAAAAATTTGATACACATACAAATTTTTTTCTTGAATTTCTTCCTTACTCACTCACTGTTATTATAGTGAGTCAATGTATTTCATTGTAACTACAGTGAGATAGTAGAGCAAAAATTCTGGAAAAAAAAAAATATATATATGTATATCATTTCCAAAAAAAAACAAAAAGAAAGGTTTTGTTTATATAATGGTTTAGATTCTGTACTCGTTATTAAAATAAAATTTATCTTTTCTGCAATGCATGCTAGAAACGGCAAGAAAATTCAAAATTTTGGGAATTGAAAGACATGACGGTCGTGATGAAATAATTAGATTGATACGATGAGACAGTTTTCGTCATTACTTTAATAAGAATGTTAATAGACATAATAATTATATGGGGTCTTGAAATACATCAAATATATGTAAAGAATATATTCTTAAATGATAAATTAGATGAGGAAATTTACATGAAATAATCAAAAAGTTTCAATGTTATTAGACAAGAAAATAAGGTGTGAAAATTTGTAAAATCATTGTACAGATTAAAACAAATACCTAAATAATATAATGAGAAAGTTGACAAACAGATGTTGTCAATTGGATTCAAAATCAATGAATTTGATAAATGTGTACACTAAATTAACTCAAAAGGGATATGGCATTGTGTGTCTCTATATAAATGATACACTGATAAGTTGTAGTAATCATGAGATGATTCAGTCTACCAAGCAAATTTTGATAGCAAATTTGACATGAAAAGTTTAGGAGTGACTAATGTAATTCTAGGAATTAAAATTTCCAAAGCTTCAGAGGGATACATATTTTCTCAAGTTTATTATGTTGACAATGTATTTTTAAATGGTGAATTGGATGAGGAAATTTACATGCAACAACTAAAAACTTTCAGTATTCCTGGGCACAAACAAGTTGTGGAAACTTGTAAAATCTCTGTATGGATTAAAATAAGCACATAAATAATGACATGAGAAATTTGACAAACATATATTGTCAAGTTGATTCAAAATCAATGAGTGTGATAAGTGCGTGTACATTAAATTAACTTAAAAATGATATGTCGTTGTGTGTCTCTATATAAATGATATGCTGATAATTGATAGTAATCATGAGATGATTCAGTTTACCAAGAAAACTTTGATAGCAAATTTGGCATTAAAAGTTTAGGAGTGGTTAATGTAATTCTAGGAATTAAAATTTCCAGATCTTCAGATGGATACATATTTTCTCAAGCTTATTATGTTGAGAATGTATTTTTAATTGGTGAATGGGATGAGGAAATTTATATTCAACAACCAGAAGCTTTCAATATTTCTGGACAAGAAAAAAAGGTGTGGAAACTTGTAAGATCCTTGTACGTATTAAAACAAGCACATAAACAATGACATGAGAAATTTGACAAACAGATGTTGTCAAGTGGATTCAAAATCAATGAGTCTGATAAGTGCGTGCACACTAAATTAACTCAAAAATGATATATCGTTGTGTGTCACTATATAAATGATATCCTGATAATTGGTAGTAATCATGAGATTATTGAGTCGACCAAGAAAACTTTGATAGCAAATTTGACATGAAAATTTTACGAGTGGCTGATGTAATTCTAGGAATTAAAATTTCCAGAGCTTCAGAGGGAAACATATTTTCTCAAATGGTGAATTTGATGAGAAAATTTACATGCAACAATCAGAAGCCTTCAATGTTCATGAAAAGAAAATAAGGTGTGGAAACTTGTAAAATTCTTATACGGATTAAAACAAGCACCCGAAATAATGGCATGTGAAATTTGACAAACAGATGTTGTCAAGTGGATTCAAAATCAATAAATGTGATAAGTGTGTGCACACTAAATTAACTCAAAAATGATATGTCATTGTGTGTCTTTATATAATTGATATGCTGATAATTGGTAGTAATCATGAGATGATTCAGTCTAGCAAAAAACCTTTGATAGCAAATTTGACATGAAAAATTTAGAAGTGGCTGATGTAATTCTAGGAATTAAAATTTTCAGAGCTTCAGATGTTGGGAAGCGGCCGCGAGTGCGCAGCGGAAAATCAAGAAAAAAATTATAATGCCGCTATCCCTTTGCCCAATATCCATTTGTTTTTATTATTCTACAAGCCTAGGCATGTTACTATATATTCTAAGCATAAAAACTCATAAAACATG
This sequence comes from Zanthoxylum bungeanum, assembly GCA_019454045.1. NCBI lineage: Eukaryota > Viridiplantae > Streptophyta > Magnoliopsida > Sapindales > Rutaceae > Zanthoxylum > Zanthoxylum bungeanum. The sequence continues at coordinate 68,572 of SKCR01026028.1, read as the reverse complement.
CAAAGAACATAAACCTAAACATGCTAACTATCATAAGAACTCTAATTAAAATAAAGAAAGAAATGACTTACTTGAACCGAAGATTCCTCTAGTCCTCCCTCCAATGTACAAGCTTTTCTCGAACTCAGCAAGGTCTTCCACGTTCCAAAGAGCCACCCAAGTTTGTGGCCCCCAAAGGTGCACACACCAAAGCCAAAACTCAACGGCAAGACTACGCTTTGAGTGCACGGGTATTTTTCCCTTGGTTCTAGCCTAGGCAAAAACCTCAAAACTTTTAACTCGAGGTTCCTCTAGTCAATTAGACTAAAGGACCTCAAAATCAGTGGCTTACTCTTAAACTTTAGAGTTGTTCACTTATATAAACCCAAGATATGAAAGGTTTGGTGCAAAAATTTGTAAGGAATTCTTTGGGTTTATATAGGTGCTCCAAAGACAACAAAATTAATTAAGAATCTGATGTGGGATAAAAGCTAATTTAATCTTAGCCATTGGATCTTAATTTAGTGGTTTAATGAGATTATAAAACCCTAATAAGAGTTTGGGCAAAATTGGAATTCAAAACAAATAACAAATAAATATTTTTTACTATTCACGTTACTTTTTATTTATTTATTTATTTATTTATTCCAATTCCCAAAGTTCCCATTTTCTTCATTCACCAATCTCTAAGCCACTATGGAACCTCGTAAATGATCTGTTCAATAATTAAACACATTGAACCATTTATGAACAATTCCTACAACAATCATATATGTTGTTAAATTTGTACTGTGCACTGTTAACCATTAATTTCGACTTTGTTGTGTGTGACATTTTGGGTTCCCCTCAAGTTGGAGATGAAATGAATCGTGATAATTTAATCGAACATAAATTATCTTCGATTAGATGGTCGTTCAATTTCAATGACCAAGGTTGACATCTAGCAACATGCCAAGGCCCCCAAATAAGAAGGAAATATATATATACTCATTTTGTATGTGATTTACATATGATACGGTCCCTCGCATCACTGTATCCCCACGGTTTGACCTAGGGTATGGAAAGTGTCTACCCATATAGTCAAAGGTATGATGTTGATAGTGTCATGAATCGTGCTAACCCAAGAATCTCACATGATTCTTCCGCTGCGGCCACAGTCTCAAGCACTAATCAAACATATCAACCCTCGAACTGGAATACTACTCTTATAAGAAAATATTATCCGAGAGAGTGGCGATTCCCTGTTGTATCTTTACAAACTTCATATATTTCAACAAATGACCCAATCATACCCTTATGACCGGATCTTTTGAACCGGGGAAGGAGAATGTCAAATTTATTTGATCCACATATAAGATTGTAAAGACCTCAAGTCTAAGGACTAGTCATACAATCGATACATGAAAGTTCTCACAGACACATGGGATAAACACTTCATGTGAAAACTTTTGGCAGTCAGCTCGATGGACACGAGCAACTCATGCATCCATGTGATACACAAAGTGAGTGGATCTCTGCTAGTAGCCAATGAGATCGGCTACCCCACTTAAGGGCGGATCATATCATCATGCTAGTCTCTCCGCTATGTGAACGCCCAGATTATTCACAAAACTATGACTATGAACGTTTAAGAGTAATTATTCTCATAAGGCGTGGAAGCCATCATCTTATTACTCCAAGGGCTTTATTACAGTGTTTGATGATTCATATAAGTTATGTAAGACACGTATAATAAAGATTGCCATTTTATTAATTAATGAAAATATTACAAATACATGTACATAGAGCCCATCCACAAGTTGGGTATAGGGCATATCCCTAACAATCTCCCACTTGCACTATAGCCAACTAGTATGAATCTGGACACCATACTCTCAGGTGTGCCTATCATGCTTTTGTTGAGTCAGCCCTTTAGTTAAAGAATCTGCAAGATTATCTTATATGGGTATTTTCTCTATAATAACTTCTTTTCTCTCAACAATCTCCCTGATGAGATGAAATCGCCTGAGTACATGCTTGGATTTCTAGTGGGACCTTGGTTCCTTTGATTGAGCAATGGCGCCTGTGTTGTCACAGTACATCGTGACGCCATTCTTTATTGTGGGAAGCACTTCTAGCTCCGTGATGAACTTCTTTATCCAGGCTGCTTCTTTAGCTGCCTCAGATGCTGCAATATACTCAGCTTCAGTGGTGGAGTCCGCTGTAGTTGACTGCTTTGAGCTTTTCCAACTGATAGCACCGCCATTCAAAGTAAACAGATATCATGTTTGCGATCTGCTGTCATCCCTATCGGTTTGAAAGCTCGCATCACAGTAACCAATGAATTTCACGTCAGAACAATCTCCGTATGTCAAGAACACATCCTTAGTTCTTCTCAGATACTTGAGGATTGTTTTGACAGCTGCCCAGTGTTGCTCACCAGGATTTCCCTGATACCTGCTCATTATGCTAAGAGCATAAGAGACATCAGGTATTGTACATAGCAAGGCGTACATGATCGATCATATTGCTGAAGCATAAGTGATCCTACTCACACGCTCTCTATCTGAAGGAGTATGTGGACATTGCTCCTTAGATAATTTGATTCCATAAAAAGTAGGTAAATTACCTATTTTGGAATCTTCCATTTTGAAACTTTTCAAAACTTTATCTATGTATATAGATTGAGAAATTCCTAACAACCTCTTAGATCTATTACGGTAGATCTTAATGCCGAGGATGTAGGCTACTTCTCCCAAATCTTTCATGGAGAAATTCTGAGATAACTATTACTTGGTGGCTTGCATCATAGGAATATCATTCCCGATGATTAATATGTCATCGACATATAATACAAGAAATATAACAGCACTCCCACTACTTTTCCTGTAAACACAAGGCTCTTCTAAATTTTTGATGAAGTCAAATTCTTTGATTGTCTCATCAAATCGTATATTCAAACTTCTGGAGGCTTGCTTGAGTCCTTAAATGGATCGTTTAAGCTTGCATACTTTATTATGATCATCCTTAGATGCAAACCCCTCAGGTTGTGTCATATAGACTTCCTCTACAAGGTTCCCATTAAGGAAAGTTGTTTTGACATCCATCTGCCAAATCTCATAATCAAAGTGTGCAGCTAGTGCCAGTAAAATTCAAATGGACTTTATCATTGCAACATGCGAGAAGGTTTCGTCATATTCAATACCTTCGATTTTTCTATAACCTTTCGCCACCAACCTAACCTTATAGGTTTGGATGTTGCCTTCTGCATCAGTTTTACGCTTGTAAATCCACTTGCAGCCTATGGGTTTTATCCCTTCAGGTGCATCCACCAAGTCTCAGACTTGATTCTGATCGAAGAGTCTATTTCGGATTTCATGGCCTCAAGCCACTTGACTGAATCAATGTCACGCATTGCTTCATTATAATTGGTGTGATCATCATTATCAATGACCTGATCATATTCCTTATCAATATGAAAACCATATCTTTCTGGCTCATATCTTTCCCTACCAGACCTTCTAAGTTCATAACCTTGTGGTTATTCCGTCGCTGACCTTTTGAGGGGGCTGGGGTTTAGTTCTATGTTAGTTTGTTCTTCTCGTACCTCATCGAGGTCAAGTCTACTCCCACTATATTTCTTGAGAAGGAATTCATTCTCTAGAAATTTAGCATTTCGTGAGACAAATGTTCTTTGTTCATTTGGGATTTAGAATATGTATGCTCTTGAGTTCAAGGCATATCCTACAAACTTACAATTAACTGCCCTATCATACAATTTGTTAGTTTCTGTGAGCTTAACATATGCGTCACATCCCAAAAATCTTAGATAACTAAGACTAGGACGTTTCCCAGACCATAACTCATATGGTGTTTGACTAACAGTCTTGGAAGGAACTTGGTTTAGTAGTAGTGTTGCAGTTTCTAAAGCAAGACCCCAAAATGAAAGAGGTAGATCCGTGCCTGGCATCATTGATCGGACCATATCTAATAATGTCTGATTTCTCATTTCGGAGACCCCATTATGCTGTGGAGTTCCCGGAGGAGTCTACTGGGAAACAATGCCATTTTCTCTCAAGTAATCTTGAAATATGTCTCTTAAGTATTCACCACAACGGTCAGACCTTAGTGACTTAATACTTTTATTAAGCTGGTTTTCTACTTCAGCTTTGAAGTCTTTGAATTTCTCAAAAGCTTCAGATTTGTACCGCATAAGGTACACATACCCATATCGCGAGTGATCATCGATAAAGGTAATGAAGCAGGAGAATCCACCTCTAGCGGTGACTGATATTGGTCCGCATACATCAGAGTGTATGAATTCTAATGTCTCTGATGCACCTTGTCTTTTACATTTGAAGGGTAATTTGGTCATTTTACCAAGTAAAGAACACTCACAAGTTCCATAAGGTTCATATTTGAAGGGTCTGAAATACCCATCCTTATGTAGCTTAGTTAATCTTGTTTCATTGATATGACCTAAGCGACTATGCCATAGAAGTGATTCATTGAGATTATTCGAGTTAATGTTGTATATATTAGAGGTTGAACATTATTTGTTAGTTTGTAAGACATAGATACCATTATTCAAAATACCATCTCCATATTTTATTTCATTGAAATAAATAGAATATTCATTAAAACTTATTAGTCATGAAAAGCCTTTATTACATAAAGAAAAAATTGAAATGATGTTTTTTTACCAGAGAAGGTACATAAACACAATCTTCTAAGTCTAAAACTAAACCATTCGGAAAAACTAATGAATAAGTCCCCAAGCACAATACAACTAGTTTTTCTCCATTACCCATGCGTAAGTCAACCTCCCCATGACGGAGTCTCATACTGTTTCTCAGGGCCTTCACATTGTTACATAAGTGAGTCCCACAACCGGTGTCAAGCACCCAAGTAGAAGGTTCAGAGTTTTGAGAATATAGTTCAATCATATACAACATACCTGAAGCATTGGGCTTATTGGCCTCTTGGGCTTATTGGCCTCTTGGGCTTCCCTAGCTTCATTGGCTTTCAAGGATCTGCAGTCTTTCTTCCAATGACCCTTCTTTCCACAAAAGAAACATTTCCCCTTTCCATTTTTCTTCTTCACCTTACCATTAGGCTTTAGGTGATCTGGAGCATTGGCCTTGCCTTTATTTTTCTTTGGGCCTCATGGCTTCAGGTCCGCACCGGTAAGCATGACGGAGGTTTTAAGCTCCGGTTTCAAGTCATTCTCTGCTTGCTTTATCAGATTGTGAAATTCTGCTAAAGTAGCTTCTTTATTAGACAGATGAAACTGCATAATAAAGTTAGAGAAGTCTTTTGGTAAAGACTGAAGAATTAGATCGTGACCTATCTTATGATCCATGATGAACCCAAGGTTGGCTAATTTTTCAATGTGGCCAATCATCTTAAGCACATGTCCACTAATAAATCCTTCTTTATACCTTGTTTGGAATAAGGCAAATGACACTTGGAATCTCACGGTATGAACGGAAGTTGCATACAACTCCTTCAAGTGAAAGATGATGGTTTGAGCATCCATATCTTCGTGAGCTTTCTGAAGTTCGTCCGACATAGAGCCAAGCATTATGCAAACTGATTGCTCATCATCATCGACGTGTTTCTTCCAAGCATCAAATATATTTTGGTCAGCATCTTCTGCGGGTTCAGGGGGAAATGGTCTTTCAAGAACATAGAAAATCTTTTCTTGTCGTAAGACAATTTTAAGGTTTCTAAACCAGTCATTGTAGTTGTCCCCTTTCAGCTTATGCTCATCAAAGATGGAACGAAGTGATACTCTATTTTCCATTTGAATATTTGTGAAATATTTTAACCCACATGTTAAGAGAGAATGTTAAAATTAGGAATATGTTTTCATTAATATTTCATAATAACATGGGCTTTTAATATTATGAAGTTGCTCACACTCAATTGTTTTAAAATTTCAAGCAAATCGCATCAACCCCAAATCATTATCTAACTCTAGTAATACCTTTGGTTAAATTAACTTTAGTTTGGGAAGTTTTATTAACGCCTTGGTCCCACCCCACTTGTATCTTTTATAATATCTTTTATTATAAACAAGTGATGTATATCTATTAGCCTTAAAGGTAATAAATCTCTAAGTTCATCACGGAATAATTACTTAGCTAAGGGATAAGCAATACACTCTCAATTTCCTTAGAAATTCTCTAGATGCTTGCATCATAAAATAATCATGTCAATTCTAATCATACATAGAATCATCAAACATATGAGTTTTAATTTGTTAAAATTATTTTAGGCATTAAATAACTTTGATTAATATGTAATTATGATATTGCATTTAATTTTAATCAAATAAATTTACTATTCACATTTTTTTACAGATGCGTGAACTTTAAATGCAATTTCACAATTCAAATATTAACCAAATCATGCAAAACTTGTGCCTAAAATTAATTCAGGGTGTTAGCTTTCCAACGAGCTTTTACACACCCAATTTTGAGTTCAAATGAGAGATAACTAATCGAAACAAAAACGGCGTGCTGATACCACTGTTGGGAAGCGGCCGCGAGTGCGCAGTGGAAAATGAAGAAAACAATTATAATACCGCTATCCTTTTTGCCCAAGACCCATTTGTTTTGATTATTCTACAAGCCTGGGCATGTTACTATATATTCTAAGCATAAAAACTCATAAAACATACAAAGAACATAAACCTAAACATGCTAACTATCATAAGAACTCTAATTAAAATAAAGAAAGAAAATGACTTACTTGAACCGAAGACTTCTCCAATCCTCCCTCAAATCTGCAAGCTTTTCTCGAACTCAGCAAGCTCTTCCACGTTCCAAAGAGCCACCCAAGTGTGTGGCCTCCAAAGGTGCACACACCAAAGTCGAAACTCAACAGCAAGACTACGCCTTCAGTGCACGGGTATTTTGCCATTGGTGATAACCTAGGCAAATACCTCAAAATTTTAACTCGAGGTTCCTATAGTCAATTAGACTTAAGGATCCTCAAAATCAGTGGTTTACTCTTAACTTTAGAGTTGCTCACTTATATAAACCCAAGATATGAAAGGTTTGGTGCAAAAATTTATAAAGAATTCTTTGGGTTTATATAGGTGTTCCAAAGACAACAAAATTGATTAAGAATCCGATGTGGGTTAAAAGCTAATTTAATCTTAGCCATTGGATCTTAATTTAGTGGTTTAATGAGATTATAAAAACCTAATAAGAGTTTGAGCCGAATTGGAATTCAAAACAAATAACAAATAAAAAAAATTTACTATTATTGTTACTATTCACGTTACTTTTTATTTATTTATTTATTTATTACAATTCCTAAAGTGCCCCTATCGTCATTCATCAATCCCTAAGCCAATATGGAACGTCATAAATGATCTGTTCAATAATTAAACACATTAAACCATTTATGAACAATTCCTACAACAATCATATATGTTGTTAAATTTGTACTGTGCACTGTTAACCATTGATTTCGACTTTGTTGTGTGTGACCTTTTGGGTTCCCCTCAAGTTGGACATGGAATGAATCGTGATAATTTAATCGAACATAAATTATCCTCCGATCAGATGGTCGTTCGATTTCAATGACAAATGTTGACATCTAGCAACATGCCAAGGCCCCCAAATGAGAAGGAAAGATATATACCCATTCTGTATGCGATTTACATATGATACGGTCTCTCGCCTCACTGTATCCCCACCGTTTGACCTAGGGTATGGAAAGTGTCTACCCATATAGTCAAAGGTATGATGTTGAAGTGTCATGAATCGTGCTAACCCAAGAATCTCACATGATTCTTCTGCTGCGGCAACAGTCTCAACCATTGATCATACATATCAACCCGTGAACTGGAATACTACTCTTATAAGAAAATATTATCCGAGAGAATGGCGATTCTCTGTTGTATCTTTACAAACTTCATGTGTTTCAACAAATGACCCAATCATACCCTTATGACCAGATCTTTTCAACCGGGGAAGGAGAATGTCAAAGTTATTTGATCCACACATAAGATTTTAAAGACCTCAAGTCTAAGGACTAGTCATACAATCGATACATGAAAGTTCTCACAGACACATGGGATAAACACTCCATATGAAAACTTTCGGCGGTCAGTTCGATGGACACGAGCAACTCATGCATCCATGTGATACACCAAGCGGACGGATCTCCGCTAGTAGCCTATGAGATCGGCTACCGCACTTAAGGGCGGATCATATCATCATGCTAGTCTCTCCGCTTTGTGAATGCCCAGATTATTCACAAAACTATGACTATGAACGTTTAAAAGTAATGATTCTCATAAGGCGTGTAAGCCATCATCTTATTACTCCAAGGGCTTTATTACAGTGTTTGATGATTCATATAAGATGTAGTAAGAACGTATATAAAGTGCCATTTTATTAATTAATGAAAATATTACAAATACATGTACATATAGCCCATCCACAAGTTGGGTATAGGGCATATGCCTAACATTAGAGGGATATATATTTCTCAAGCTTATTATGTTGAGAATGTATTCTTAAATGGTGAATTGGATTAGGAAATTTACATGCAACAACCAGAAGGTTTCAATGTTCCTGGACAAGAAAACAATGTGTGGAAACTTGTAAAATCCTTATACGAATTAAAACAAGCACCTAAACAATAACATGAGAAAATTGACAAACAAGTGTTGTCAAGTGAATTCAAAATTAAAGAAAGTGATAAGTGTGTACACTAAATTAACTCAAAAAGGATATGTCATTGTGTGTCTCTATATAAATTATATGCTGATAATTGGTAGTAATCATGAGATGGTTCAGTCTACCAAGAAAAACTTTGATAGCAAATTCGACATGAAAAATTTAAGAGTGGCTGATGTAATTCTAAGAATTAAATTTTTCAGAGCTTTAAATGGATATATATTTTCTCAAGCTTATTATGTTCAAAATGTATTCTTAAATGGTGAATTGGATTAGGAAATTTACATGCAACAACCAGAAGGTTTCAATATTTCTGTACAAGAAAATAAGGTGTGTAAACTTGTAAAATCCTTATACGGATTAAAACAAGCACCTAAATAATGGCATGAGAAAATTGAAAAACAGATGTTATCAAGTGGATTCAAAATCAATGAGTGTGATAAGTGTGTATACACTAAATAAACTCAAAAAAGATATGTCATTGTGTATCTATATATAAATGATATGCTGATAATTGGTAGTAATTATGATATGATTCAGTCTACTGAGAAAACTTTGATAGCCAATTTGATAAGAAAAATTTAGGAGTGACTGATGTAATTGTAGGAATTAAAATTTCCAGAGCTTCAGAGTGATGCATATTTTCTCAAGCTTATTATGTTTAGAAATCTTTAAGAAATATAATAAATAAAATCTAAATATGACTAAAATTCTTGGAGACCTAACTCTTAATCTGTGAAATAATATTGAATTGAGCTTATCGCATTTAGAAAAATCAAAAGGTGTAAGTATGCTTAGTATATATACAAGTAAGCATGACGTAATTACCTATCACAGTGACGTGGCACACATGACCCACCTACACTATTCCTCAAAACCACCATGACAAAGACAAAACGACAAAAGTTCAAACATTAATAACATCACGAAACCTGCTCCTATCAATTCTATTAAATAAATTAAAATAAACACTTTTTTTTATAAGGAGCCAATGTTTACTAAATCATTTTCGCTCACCACCATTTTCATACATAAAATTTTATTATTTACTCTCTTTTAATTTCATTGACTTACTCGCCCTTTAAATATTCATTATTCTTAGCTTTAAAAATTACATTAATAATGCCTTTATTTTCATCATCACCAACACCTTGTACTTCTTCTCCTCCTCTTTTCCTTGTACTTTTCTTTAATGGACTCATCAGATTTTCCTGCGAGCAAATCACCCAGAAGGGAGATTCAGGGGCCGAGGCCGGCGCCGTTAAAAGTCCGTAAAGATTCATACAAGATCAAGAAACCGCCAATAGCACCACCACCACAGCAGCCGCTTCATCACCAACAACATCAAGCACCGCCGCGGCAGCCTGTCATCATCTACACAGTGTCACCTAAGGTAATACACACAAACCCTAATGACTTCATGACCCTCGTTCAACCGTCTCACTGGCTCTTCTTCTACGGCATCACAATCATCATCATATATTGATCATTCAACGGCTGCGATTTCACCCGCGGCCAGATACGCGAGTATTGAAAAAACAAAGCTATCGCCGACGGATAGAAACAAGAAATTTCAAATTAACAATGAAGATCATAACAACATGTTTGTTGGTGGTGGTGGTAATGGTGGGTTTTTTGAGGGACTCGAAATGGATAATTATAACATAGAAAGATCAAGTTTGTTTCCGGGGATCTTGTCACCGGGACCCACTTCTCTGCCAGTGATATCGCCGGCGTTTTTCTCTCCACCGTCTGATCCGAATACGTTCAGTTTCTTACATGATTTAAGTCCTGTGCTTCATGGTAACAAGAATTTTATTGAGGGTAGTTTCATGCCTAGTCCTTCAAGTTTTTTTATTCCACCTCATATAACATCTCCTACTCCATCTATTGACCTTTTCAATAATTTCTTTGATTTTTGAAATTCTAGCTAGGAGATTATAGTTTTTTTTAGTGGGGATTTTAGGGTTTGTGGAGATGAAAATTGTTTGATTTTATGTGTATATTCGGTCGATGAAGAAGAGGATACACAGGGCAAGATTGGAATTTTGATGCTATTAATTTTGGTGGGTTTAGCATTGTGGAGGCCGAAAATTATATTATGTGCCGGGTGTGGGGCCCGCCTGCTGTGAGAGAGAATGTATACATCCGGCACATGATATACCACCTCGTTGGAGACTTGTTAATGGCTTTCTCTTTTTAATTTTTTTTTTAAAAAAATTTGGTAGGTCATATATGATAGGGAAGTTTAGCTCAAATATCTTATGTTATTTCTACATCATTTTTTGGGGTCATATGTATGTAGCATATGATTAACAAGTTTTGAGAGATTAACATTAAAATAATTTCTCCTTTTTTGGTTTATATATTCTTGCTTGGTTTATATATTCTTGCACCACTTACTATAATGCTCTTTTTGTTGAAGAATCTTAGATCATGAAATATATTTAGAAAAACGTTCAGTTCATCAAGAATTTTGATTGATGAAATTTTAATCATAAACTTTTGGCCAATAATAGTTTAAAATTATGAATTAGTATTCAATATTGAATTGAACAAAGAATTAATTATCATGACTTATTTAATGAGAATAATTCAATATTGAATTGAACAAAGAATTAATTATCATTATTTATTTAATGAGAATATCATTTTTTTTTTCCCTTAGAATATTGATCTAATGTTAGAGCACTGGATCAATCCTATTTCCAACAACATAACCCAATGGCCACGGCCACCGGCGACATAACAATGTTTCGATTCAAGTAGTTACAAAACAATTTATGAACAATTAATGCCGGCTTCCACAGTTATATTAATTATATATTCAGAAATTCTGTTTGACCAAAATAATACAAACGAACGGCAAACAAAAGCTAAGAAATAGGATAGAACAAATATTCAAAATTTATTATTTTGTTACGGTTAGGAAACGTAATCCCTAATATATTTATATATTTATCATTTTATGATCTAACCAAACATGTATTACTAGTCCTAAATTTATTTACAAACTAATTGAAATAAATCTAAGTTAACCACAACACAATTGCATACTTTTCTTCTTATAAAGATGCACTTAATCAAACTTAATTGATTGCTTAACTCAATAAGCAAATGCTCTTATTTATAGGAGGGAAATCAAGTTATTATGTAATCACATGCATTGATTACTATGTAATCACATGTATTTGGATGCATAGTGACTTTCTCTAACCCTTCCAAAAATGTTACCATCATGGGTGTACCATATGTTCCACATTTAACATTTTACTAATTGTTGTTATTTAACAACTCTTGTTGTTACTTAATTATTTAATTAACAACTCTTGTTGTTACTTAATAATTTCCAAGATTATTACTAATTGTTGTTATTTAACAACTCTTAATAATTTTCAACATGAAATTATTACTAATTGTTGTTATTTAACAACTCATAATAATTTCAACATATAATTAGTAATTTCCAACATCTCCCACTCACACATGATGGGATCAACAGTTTTATTGTCTCTACAAGAATAATTCATATGTAGCAATTATGTCGTACGACCAGCATACTTCGAGAGCTTAATTGATATACATCTGTTAGGAATATATAGCTGCTCGAAAAATGGATAGAATCATAGTTGATTATGTATGCAGTATCCTCGATCATTTATCACATTAAATCTCTCTCGATCTCTTTTCAGATGTAATATTTATTTTGCATTCACATTCATGTTTGATCACATAGAATAACATAATTGGTCGACCAATGAATACAAGCTAATGTGATATTACTCATATAATGATCTTTCTCCTTTCTCGAATCTCTCAACCTTGATTCAATTCGCTTTTCCAGAGATGTCCTTTCGGATCGAATCTCTCATGATCCTTCAGCAACACTCCAAGATAACGATCATCAAATCTAAGTTTTGAGAAGCAGACAATAGTTTAAAGGGTACAATGTGAGATTGAAATAATCTCAAGGGTCTCACACAACATCAAGACTGAGATCTTTACTTGTATTACCCTCAATAGTCGCAAATGTACATATGGTATGAAAACATGTGCTACATTATTCTCTCATTTCCCATTGAGCGTATGTCTCATAAAATACCGTACATATTATAATTCAGACAAACACAATGTCTAACTCATATATGACATTAAGACAAGTAAGGTGAAAGAAACTTATTCACCTTAGGTCATATCACAGAGAAAATGATCTCATAACGACATTACTTAATTTTTGATAATTAGCTTAAAAAATTATCTCATCTCCCATTAACACAAAGTAATGGAGGCGATTGACCGTGTGAGAGGGCCAATCATTCACTTGTCCGACATACTTCTCATACTAACTAATAGTATATTTATTTAAAACATGTATCAACATATTAACATGTAAGCATTGAATACAAACATCAATGAGTATTAACATTAGTAAACATTATTTGGGAAAAATACATATCATAATATGTGAGCACATTAACATCTACGCAATCCCTGAGTTTTTACATGTCTAACAAAGACATCTCTAGGAACAGGCTTGGTCAATGGATCTGCTACCATTTCTTGCGTAGAAATGTACTTCATGTTTACCTCTTCTTGTGCAACTATGTCTTTCACAAATTTATATTTGGTATCTATATGTTTCGTTTACAATGGAATTTTGGGTCTTTTTGTGTAGGCTATCGCTGCTTCACTATCACAGTTAACTAATACTGGACCAGAAGCTTCATTTGACATACCCAAATGATCCAAGAACCTTTTCAACCACACAGCCTCTTGTACTGCTGATGAAAAAGGCCACAAATTCAGCCTCCATTGTGGATAAGGCTATAAGATTATTTCTTACTGCTCCATGAAATGCACCATTGTTTAGCAAGGAAATAAAACCGGAGGTAGATTTTCTTTCATCTAAATCTCCTCCTTAGTCAGCATCAGTATAGCCTCTCAATTGCAGATTATTTCCTTGATAACACAATGAGTAATCAGATGTCCCTCTCAGATACCTAAATATTATTTTAACTGCTTTCGAATGTGCTAGTCCTGGATTGGATTGGTATCTACTTACCATTCCAACAGCGAAACAAATATATAGTCTTGTACACAATATTGCGTACATTAAACTTCCAATTGCATTTTCATAAGGAACTTTCTTCATTTCTTCTTCCTTTTCTTGTGAAGTTTCAAGACATAATCTATGACTCAAAGCTTCAGTTTTCGTGATAGGAGTATCAATGGTTTTACAAGCCTGCATTTGGAAGCGTTCAAGAATTTTCTTTATGTATGACTCCTGTGAAAGAGATAATAAATTCTTTGAACGATTTCTTGAGATTTTAACCCCAAGAATATATGCAGTTTCACCCATATCTTTCATCTCGAAGTTAGATGATAACCATTCTTTGATGTGTTTTACAAACTCCTTATCATTTCCAGCTATAAGTATATCATCCACATACAAAGATAAGATAATGAATTTATCTTTATCTCTCTTGGTGTACACACAATGATCCTCATCTATCATTGTGAAATCATTCGAAATGATTGTATTGTGGAATCGTATATACCATTGTCTAGACGATTGCTTGAGACCATATATAGACTTTAAAAGTCTACATACTTTCTCCTTTTCATTTTCTTTTACGAAACCTATTGGTTTTTCCATGTAGATTTCTTCATCAAGTTCTCCATTGAGAAAAGCAGTATTTACATCTATTTGATGTAATTCTAGATCCATGCTTGCTACTACAAGCTAATTGAGGTAAACCTTACAACAGGTGAAAAACTCTCTTCGTAGTCAATTCCTTCCTGTTGTGTATACCATTTTGCTACAAGTCGTGCTTTATATCTTTCGATATTGCCATCAGCATTACGCTTTATTTTAAGAACCCATTTGTTCTTGATAGCTTTGCATCCTTTGGGTAGATCAACCAATTTCCAAACTTGGTTGGACCTCATTGACTCCATTTCGTCTTCCATTGCTTTCATCCATTTTTCCTTAGCAGGACATTGAAGAGCCTCTTTTATGTTTCTAAGTTCTTCATCCTCTTGAGGTAGAATCATAAAAGTTTCTCCTTCGATATCGAAACGACGTCGATGGATGCATATACTATTACTACGCCGCAATTGGGATTCTAGTGGCGGAACTGATTCCTCACTTTCTATATTATTCCTATTTGAATCATGCACATTGCTCCCACTTGGAATATGTACATCACTCCCACTCGGATCACATAAATGAGACTTATTTGAAACTAATTCATCATTTTGAGATTCATGGTAAACAGATTCATCATGTTTTCTCAAATTTCTCTCATCACTCCCACTTGAATTAGGTAAACCCGAGTGTTCACCAATCATGTGATCCATGTGATCATATGTTTCATATAGAGATAAATATTGACATATCTCTCTGCTTAGGAAAATCATTTTCCAAAAATGTGATATCTCGTGATTCAAATTATGTCACGGCTCCACTTTCATGTTCACCTATGCAAACATACTATTTTGATTGTTCAGAATATCTTATAAAGATACATTTTTTCCTCTTGGGCCTAACTTTCCATGTTCGTGAGAATGCACATGTACATAGACCGCACAACCTCAAGGTTTCAGAAAGTGAATATCTGGTTTGCGACCTGTCCATAACTCATATGGTGTGGTGGCAACAGATTTTGATGGCACTCGGTTTAGTACATATGTGGCAGTTAATAATGCATCACCCCAATAGGTTTTAGGCAAATTTGTTTGTGCCATCATAGACCTAACCATTTCAAGAAGAGTTCTATTTCTTCTTTTCGAAACACTATTTTGTTGAGGATTAGCAAGAGTAGTCAACTGACGACTAATTCCTTTTTATCACATAATTCTCTGAACTGATCAGATAAGTACTCACGACCACGGTCAGTGCGTAGTGCTTTAATTTTCTTGTCTAATTGATTTTCTGTTAAATTCATAAATTTCTTTAAACATTGTAATGCTTCAGATTTATGAGCAATCAAATAGACATAACTAAAGCGTGTAAAATCATCTATGAATCTTATGAAATAAGATGCTTCATCCCTTGCTCTGACATTCATATCTGAATGGATTAATTGTAATGAATACTTTGCTCTAGTCTATTTTCCAAATGGTTTTCTCACAGTTTTTCCAGCCAAAAAATATTCACAGGTTGAAAATTCTACCTTCTCAATATTTCCCTGAAATCCTTCTTTGGCTAATCGGTTCATTCTTTTTTGGCAATGTGGCCAAGTCTAGCATGCCACACAATACATCACTATCATTACTGACAGATAAGGTAACAAACGAAAACCTAAAATTGTGATTGAAACATTCAACATTCAATACAATAAAACCATCAAGAAAATAACGAGAACTATAGTGTATTGTACCTAGTATAATCCACCAATTTATGAAGTTCAAATTGAAACCTAATTAACCAAAACCAACACATAAACTAAATTTTTGACGAATTTGTGGAGCAAACAATGCATCATGTTATGTCAAGTTTTTCCACCATGCATGACTAACATTGCTGACCGGCGTAAACACACACGTATAACGCAAGCGCACGTATCGTTCAAGTAGTATAAAAATATCGATCCCACGAGGACTTAATTCCTACTGTTGTTATTAATTGTTGAATCTATTTATTTACAAATATCTAATTAAATGGATAAGAGAGATATTGTTTGTTTGATTGGTTGAATGGCTTTACTAAATAAATAAATAAATAAAAACAAAAGAAAATACTAAAGAAAATACAAAAGACACAAGATCTAGGGTTGTGATTTCTTCCAATACCATTTTAAAGATGAAGTGATTATTTATAGATGGGTAAAACATTGATTTATTAACCTGGAACACGAAATTATGCGAAAGCATCTGTCGATGGTCAGACACAAATACCCAGTGTAACCCAATTGAACCATATTCCTATGTCAACCACATTATCTGGATTCATTAAGATTGAGTTCCAATTATGGCTACCCTCGCCCGACAGGTATATTCCTATCCTGTAAGGAAATCTATTAAAGGGTTATCTATCCTCAAGGAAGATCGTGGGCTATTGAGTCTAAGGTCTTAAACTTAAAATCCCTATGTCTAGTTCATTTTAAGTTTACCTAATCAATTTTATTAATGGCCAATTAATAAAAAGCATTAAGATTAAGACTCAATAAATAAATCTTTATAATACCCAAACTATAATCTAACCCTTATAAACCGGTGATATTGAAATTCATCACAACCCCAGATAACTATTTAGTTACAACACATAACTAGGACTAATAACTGAAAAAAAAAGACATAAAGTAAAAATACTGAAAAGTAAAAGACATAAAGTAAAAAGTAAAATAAATGCTAAGGTAAAAGGAATTACTTTTACTACTACTTATTTAGAAATCTCCCATAAAATAATATATAAACTTGTTATATTTTACCAACCGACCAATCTGGCGGTATCCTGATTAAGTCAAATTAAGTCCAACCAGCCATATAGGCGGTAAATTTGTCCATAATCCAGCCATAAAGGCGGTACCAAAATAAATTTACCAACCGACCAATCTGGCGGTATCCTTGATTAGTCAGGTTTAAACCAGATTAAATTGAATTGCCAACCGACCAATATAGCGGTATCCTTTATTAATCAGTATTTTAAATAGTGAATATATTATTTTTAAGGGAGATTAATCTAAATAGTAACAGTAAAAGAATTACCTTTCACCCTAGCTTGGGAAATTACCTCCTCATTACTGAAAAGTAAAAACTGAAAAATTAAAGAAAGAAAAGTACTGTGCGTAAAAGTAAATTGCGGAAAGTAAAAACTGAAAAGTAAAGAAAAGAAAGTGCGAAACTGAAAATTAATTACTGAAAACTAAAAATAAACAAACTAGATACAATCTTCTTATTTATTCATTAAGAATTTCAAAGAAGAAAGTATGAATTTTACAAATGAAATGGCTTGGTATTTATAGGCAAAATTTTGCCACCATCAAATCATCCATCAAATTCTCCACCAAATCCATTATTAATTTCTCCACTAATTACTCCACCAAATCCATAATTGCTCCAATAATTGCTTATCTTGTTTGGTGTTGATTTGATAATTTTTATTAATTATTAATTAATTAATATTTTGCTTTGAAAATGATTGATAATGACTTTTAATAATTACACTCCACACACTTCTGGATGGTTCATCAATTTCGGTCATGAAATCATCAGAATTCGAAAATATTTTCTCTTTCAAAGTTGTAGATCTTTGAGTCTTCTTTAATCTGGAACTTGAATCAGCTCAATCCGATATCTGAGTAAAAAGTTATGCCAAAATACGACAGATGCACAAACTGGAATTTCCAAAACTGCACTTCGTCAAAAAAATCAAGTTCCAATCTCCAAAATTAATATATCAAGTCCAATAATTGCCCTTTTTGATCCACATTTCGTCCTAAATGATTTCATTAAGTCCCGATATTATTTTATCTGCAAAATAAACTAAAACACATCAAAACGTTCATCAAACCCGAGAAACTAAACAAAATATTAAGTAAAAGGGGCGGTAAATATTGATATATTTTCCGCTCATCACACCCCCAAACCTAACATTTTGCTAGTCCTCGAGCAAAACAACAAAATAAAATTAAAATTAAACTAAGCCACTTTCGTAGGGATCACGGTTGCATTTAGCATATGCAACAAGCCTTTAAACCCCTAGGTGTCCCTAGTGGACGAGTTGTAGTCTCGTGAGGGCTTACAGCAACGATACCCACAAACATTTTACAAAAGTAAAAAGGTAGTAAAACTAATGCACACAAAAGCAAAAAGACAAGCGAAAAGAGAATAAAGAAGTTAGTGACTAATCAGGTGAAACTTCTACTCCAAGTTACTAGTTGTTTTTGTTTCATTCTAAATTACAGAATAAGTAAATTCTCCGATTATTTTTACCATTCTCCATATACACAGCCAACAAAATATTAATCAACTCATTTTTGCCCACAACAGTCATAAGTGCAGTTGATAAGAGAGTAATATTTTTGTCCTAAAGTTCTATCAGATTTCACACCTTTTTGTAGCAATGGAATAATTTTTCTCATTTTTCTGATTTTTTCTTCTTTTGATTTTTTTTCTATTTTTTATTTATATACAATATCTTCCATCTATGTAGCGAGTGTTGGGTCGGTGGCTCCCAAACCAGTTGGCTTTAGGGCACCAGGTGTTAAGACACCCCTACGAACTTAATTACCCAGACTTCAAATATATATTTTTGCAGCATCTTTGATCCATGTAACGAGCTTTGGGCCAGTGACTCCCAAACCAGTTGGTTTTAGGGCACTAGGTGTTAAAACACCCTTACAGACTTAATAACTCGGATCTCAGACGTTTTTTTTTTTTTTTTTTTTTTTTTTTTTTTTTTTTTTTTACTCACTGCTTTTTGAGATGTTTCCTCCAATTAAACTAGAGCACTGAATATTACAAACTTTTCAATTTTAGCTCATGTCCGTATGTTACTATATATGTTGATAATATCTGTAACTGAACATATGAAGATTCCTTTTTAGTCAGTTTTAAGGAGAATTCACAAATAAATAATTCAAAATGAAATAAACAAAAATTAACTTGTTTCGAAATAGGTTTGAGATACGTCTCAGGAGTGGAAACTCCTTACTCGGCTATCTCTTACCAATTTCACTTTTTTAGTCAAATTAAAAACACAAAATATTTTTGTAATTTTTTGAAAATTTTCAATTTTTTGTATTTTTCGAAAAATTTTGGACTAAAAATAAAAAAACACACAAACTAAAAACAAGGTACTGATCAACTAATTCCCTCCCCAAACCTAAATGAGACATTGTCCCCAATGTCTTAAACAGTAGAAGAAGAGTTTAGAAGATAATACCTGGTTAGCTGAAATTCTACAGGAAATTAAAGGTTAAGATCCAGATTAACCGACGCCTCTTACCACGATCGTCCTCGAACCAATTTATCTTTGAAAGGATAGGGTCAACTTGTGGTTCATAGGCTATGAGTTGGTCTATTAGATCCGGAGCAGTTCTGGCAGTGAAGAGGAGTTCTTTCATAGGTTTTGACACGAACCCATTTCTCCGAGCATCATCAAGAAACACACAAAGAAAATCATAAAATCCATCAACGTTAAGCAGTCCAAGCGGTTTCTGGTGTATGTTCAGGTTCGCCCAAGATAGAACTATAAAAATTTCCTCCAATGTGCCCAAGCCACCTGGCAAAGCGATAAAAGCATCAGCACGGTTAATCATTTCTACCAGTCGTTCAGACATACCTGGCACGATCAGTTCCTCTCCGTTTGATGAACCAATAAGATTTGCCTCTGCCAAAGGTTTTGGGATGATTCCCAAAACATGACTGCCTCCTTCCTGTACAGCCTTTGAAACGATCCCCATAAGTCCAAGATTTCCTCCGCCATATATTAAGTGCATATTCCTTGCAGCTAAGACTCGACCCAATTCCTGTGCTGCTTCTATGTATTGTGGCTTAGTACCAACACTACTACCGCAAAACACGCAGATGTTTTCAACTCGTCTTCTTGAAGTGGCTTCCATATTTTTTTTGTATTTCTTTTTCAACTCTGGACGCCTTCAAAAGTGCAATGACGGGCTGAATTTATAGTACCTGAAAAAGGTGAGTAATAATAGCACTAATATCTTCCAAAGGACGATTGTTAGCTAAACAACAAAAGAGATCGTGAAAGGTCAAAAAGTCTGGATCCTGTCTACGAAAATAAAGATAATTACAATAGAAAAGCGAATCAAAGCAATAATTACGGCAACGGAATTGTGTACGCAATACGCCACTCGCTTAGTATAAATTCATTAGGATGTGTCTCAAGATTTCATTCCTTATTCAGCCATCGCTAATGAATTGTTTCTCATCTTTGATTGCCAAACACAATTCCTTCTGTCTTAAAATGCTTCGTTTGTGCCTTTCCCTACAAAAATAACACACAAAATTAAAAAGTTCACACAAAATATGAAAACAATTACAACAAATTGCATGGGTTGCCTCCCTGCTAGCGCTAAATTTTTCGTCTTCAGCTAGACGTGACTGAAATTCATCTGTTAAGGAGGTTTCAATGTCGTTTTGGATGTCCGATTAAAGACAATCCCGTGAGCGTTGCTTTTGAAGGGTCTCTTCCAACGGTAAAGTGGCAAAAAGAGTTTTGTCTCATTCAGTACTCGTGCCACCTTTTTGCTCCTTGTTACTCCAGTGGTTCCTGCAAAGAAAGAAAGAAAATCAGGAGGTCTCGTATGATGCTTGACTTGGAATGGAAATTCCATTCTGTCAAGCTTCTGGTTGATATCTTTAATTTGTACTCCCCAAAACAGCGATGTTTCTCCTGAATGCTCTGGATCTTTATTAAGGTCAGACATTTGCTCCTTCATTTGCTCTGTTTCTTGCTCCACATTTTCTTCACAGATGAATTGTAAAATTTTTATTTCAGCTCTTCATCGGTCATCTGTGAAATACATGCTTCAAAATTGTCAACCAGAGGATGCAAAGATGTTTCTGACATTAGGTCTTCATCCTCTGATATGACTGGAATGGATGGTTCAGATAGATCTTCTTCAAACATCATGGTAAAGCATGCTCCAAGATCTTCATTTTGAGGATTGAAAGTTTGATCCTCCGTTGTTGGAGCAGTTGGTACAAAAAGATCAGCTTCATCTTCGTCAGAATCTGAATAATAAAAGTCAAATTGAGACTTTACCGATTCGGATTCCTGAACTGATACCTCTGGTTGTTGATACTGCTCAGCCTCCTCCTCTGTTGAAGTGTCTTTGTGGATTTCTAGGTACTTGAAGGCTTCATCAGTGTCATCTGAAACTGGTTCTTGAGGTATGTAGTTCTGGTTTTCTGTTAATTGTCTCATTTGATCTGTCATCCTCTGAATGAATTCTGATTGTCTCTGAATACTTTCAAGTTGCTTCAGGCTTGTTTCAAGCATTGTATCCAACTTTCCGTCTCGTTTCTTGAAAAAATTTTGAGCATATCAATCAATTGTTCTTCCTCTGATGGTTCTGGTTTTTGTTGAGGATAGTAGGTGGATGGTGGATAAGATGGAAATATGATGGTTCTTCGTACCATGAAGGATTTTGATAGCTCTGCCACCCTGGATTGTAGTTGTACTCGCAATAATTACTTGGGTGGTTACCGTCACATATCTCACATCTCTCCATTGCATTCTGTTGAGCAAATGTGGTATTGCTTGGTTCTGGCATCCAGTGATAATTGTTGGGCTGGACAACAGGCCTCAGAAAACCGGACTGTTGCTCCCAGATTTGGGGTGTATCTTCTTGTAAAGCTCTTGATCTTTCAATCTCCCAATAGTGTTCCATTGTTTTCCCACCTGAAAATAAAAGAAAGAAATAAAATTACAGATAAAAATAAAGAAAATTAGATACAAGTAAATTAGATAGCTTCAAAATTAATAACTCAAGAAATATAAGTCCCCGGCAACGGCGCCAAAAACTTGACCGGCGTAAACACACACGTATAACGCAAGCGCACGTATCGTTCAAGTAGTATAAAAATATCGATCCCACGAGGACTTAATTCCTACTGTTGTTATTAATTGTTGAATCTATTTATTTACAAATATCTAATTAAATGGATAAGAGAGATATTGTTTGTTTGATTGGTTGAATGGCTTTACTAAATAAATAAATAAATAAAAAGACAAAAGAAAATACTAAAGAAAATACAAAAGACACAAAGATCTAGGGTTGTGATTTCTTCCAATACCATTTTAAAGATGAAGTGATTATTATATAGATGGGTAAAACATTGATTTATTAACCTGGAACACGAAATTATGCGAAAGCATCTGTCGATGGTCAGACACAAATACCCAGTGTAACCCAATTGAACCATATTCCTATGTCAACCACATTATCTGGATTCATTAAGATTGAGTTCCAATTATGGCTACCCTCGCCCGACAGGTATATTCCTATCCTGTAAGGAAATCTATTAAAGGGTTATCTATCCTCAAGGAAGATCGTGGGCTATTGAGTCTAAGGTCTTAAACTTAAAATCCCTATGTCTAGTTCATTTTAAGTTTACCTAATCAATTTTATTAATGGCCAATTAATAAAAAGCATTAAGATTAAGACTCAATAAATAAATCTTTATAATACCCAAACTATAATCTAACCCTTATAAACCGGTGATATTGAAATTCATCACAACCCCAGATAACTATTTAGTTACAACACATAACTAGGACTAATAACTGAAAAATAAAAGACATAAAGTAAAAATACTGAAAAGTAAAAGACATAAAGTAAAAAGTAAAATAAATGCTAAGGTAAAAGGAATTACTTTTACTACTACTTATTTAGAAATCTCCCATAAAATAATATATAAACTTGTGATATTATTTTACCAACCGACCAATCTGGCGGTATCCTGATTAAGTCAAATTAAGTCCAACCAGCCATATAGGCGGTAAATTTTTGTCCATAATCCAGCCATAAAGGCGGTACCAAAATAAATTTACCAACCGACCAATCTGGCGGTATCCTTGATTAGTCAGGTTTAAACCAGATTAAATTGAATTGCCAACCGACCAATATAGCGGTATCCTTTATTAATCAGTATTTTAAATAGTGAATATATTATTTTTAAGGGAGATTAATCTAAATAGTAACAGTAAAAGAATTACCTTTCACCCTAGCTTGGGAAATTACCTCCTCATTACTGAAAAGTAAAAACTGAAAAATTAAAGAAAGAAAAGTACTGTGCGTAAAAGTAAATTGCGGAAAGTAAAAACTGAAAAGTAAAGAAAAGAAAGTGCGAAACTGAAAATTAATTACTGAAAACTAAAAATAACAAACTAGATACAATCTTCTTATTTATTCATTAAGAATTTCAAAGAAGAAAGTATGAATTTTACAAATGAAATGGCTTGGTATTTATAGGCAAAATTTTGCCACCATCAAATCATCCATCAAATTCTCCACCAAATCCATTATTATTTCTCCACTAATTACTCCACCAAATCCATAATTGCTCCACTAATTGCTTATCTTGTTTGGTGTTGATTTGATAATTTTTATTAATTATTAATTAATTAATATTTTGCTTTGAAAATGATTGATAATGACTTTTAATAATTACACTCCACACACTTCTGGATGGTTCATCAATTTCGGTCATGAAATCATCAGAATTCGAAAATATTTTCTCTTTCAAAGTTGTAGATCTTTGAGTCTTCTTTAATCTGGAACTTGAATCAGCTCAATCCGATATCTGAGTAAAAAGTTATGCCCAAAATACGACAGATGCGCAAAACTGGAATTTCCAAAACTGCACTTCGTCAAAACGCCCTTTCAAATTCCAATCTCCAAAATTAATATATCAAGTCCAATAATTGCCCTTATTTGATCCACATTTCGTCCTAAATGATTTCATTGACCCGATATTATTTTATCTGCAAAATAAACTAAAACACATCAAAACGTTCATCAAACCCGAGAAACTAAACAAAATATTAAGTAAAAGGGGCGGTAAATATTGATATATTTTCCGCTCATCACTTGCAGTTCTATTCCTTTGACTTCAACCTGTGAGTTGTTGCCACATATACCTCTTCACCCCAGGTTAATTCGTCGAAATTCCCGAAGGCATCTCTACATTCGCTACATGTCTGTGGCTCTTGAGTTACGTCCACAAAGGATTTGATTCAGTTAGAAATATTGAACTTGAAACACATTTTCATTTATATATGCACGAAAGGTATTCACCTTTTTAGGCTCAGTGCAGTCACGAGCAAAATGACCTTTCTTACCACAGTTAAAATATTTAACATTTGCCATGTTTTTCTTTTTGGTATGACGTTTTCCTTTCCAATGTTGATTAGTTTTCTGTTTCTTTTCTGGCTTGGGATAATTTTATTCTTTTCCGAATTGGTTACCACCACCATGAAATTTTATTTTCTTCTTGAAACCCCCAAGTTTTCTAGTTTCTGTCATATACACTTCAATATTTGACTTAGCGACCGCGAGTCGGTCGCTTTCTAATTCAAGGTGACGTTTAGCATCATCAAAGGTTTTTATGCTCTCATTATGGGTCAAATGCATCTTCATATGCTCCCAGCTATTTGGAAGAGAACAAATGGCCGCTTGGACTTTATGTTCATCTGTAAGAACATGTCCAGCATCTGCCAGTTCAGTAATCATGTTTGACATTTGCCTCGAGTATTTTGACATAGTAAGCTCATGGGGTTTATTGTTTGTGTCAAACTTGATTGTCAGTGACCTGAGTTTGGTTATTGATGTACTACCAAACTTTTCAGCTAGTGTGGACCACATGTCCTTAGCCATGTCATATTTCCTGAACTCTTTCATTAGGTCATTATTCATACTGCTTAGCAACGTAATGCGGGCAATGAAATTCTTTTTCTTCCAGGCCTCATAAGCCTCTCAGTCCTGCCCGTGTTGGGCCGTAGTGCCTTGTTCAGG
Organism: Zanthoxylum bungeanum; assembly: GCA_019454045.1. Classification (NCBI taxonomy): domain Eukaryota; kingdom Viridiplantae; phylum Streptophyta; class Magnoliopsida; order Sapindales; family Rutaceae; genus Zanthoxylum; species Zanthoxylum bungeanum. The sequence goes on along the minus strand of SKCR01026028.1, from coordinate 43,428 downwards.
TTCATCCATGCTCATTTTCAGGGTTTCAAGAAACTCTTGTTCTTCTAGCACATATTGGATTTTCATGCTCCAAATTTCATAATTATCGCCATTCAGTTTCTCACCCTTGTTGAGTTCGGGGATAATGTTCTTTGTTGCGGAAGCCATTAAAAAACACAAAGTTTCTACAGACATTCATGCACAATTGTTAATACTTTTATCTTATTTTATCATGAAAGGAATTATGTTTAATAAAAATTTTCAATGGGGTTAGAGTCAAAAGGACACTATGTGTCCAATCATCATCCAATTACCCAATGTAAAAATATTATCAACATAATCAATCATGTAAAATCATTTTATAAAAATTACATAAATTTCTAGAACATTTTAATCATGCGACAATTAATGTACATGACACTCATTGATTTAATTACATAAATTAAATTCAACATAGAACATCCATACATATAAATACAATATTTACATGTTGTGAAATAACAAATTATTACACACAGAAATAACATGAAAAATTAATATTTTACAATAATAATTTTCCCAGTTTTAGAGTCCTAACTCGTATATGTTTTGGGATAAGAATCCTCAAACTCTTTGGGTAACTCGTAATTGATCTTGGACAGCCATGGAAAACCAATAGCAAATTTAGGATCCTTACAATGTTTCCGGAACATCAAAGGAAAAATTGTATTATTTTCCTTATGCCGGAGATATTGAACCGCCAACCTCTCAATGGCTTTATTATAAGGAACAAGTTGTTTTTCCTCACTTTTTACAAATATCCAAATACGAGTAAGTTATTTTTGCCATATCTTAGGGAGAGTGTTTCTCAGTAATCTGAATCTATTTGGCTGTCCTATCCAATTACCTGCCTAGATTGACTCTTGTAACATGTTATTGAAGGTGATGATATGCGAAATCATATCATCGCTTTCACTCATTCGATATTTATCCATTTTCAACAATATGTCTGATATCATTTCCCTGTCTATGGATGTCATAATCATTTTTGCAACTTTTCTAATAATCGCCATGATTTTTCTGCAACAAATACAAGGAAAAATTAATACAATGAAACACAAAGTTACATTGACTAAATAAATATCACTAAGATATTTATTATAAACACAAAGTTTATATGATAAAACAAATTTATCATGGTCGATTTAGAACATTAGTAAAAAGGATTAGACAAATAATCACGACGGATCAGAATTACCGAAGAAAACCGATACATACATGACTAACACAGGCCGACACAAATGTCCACGCGCCATACACGCTCCACAGGAGTTGCTCACACGCCTCCACGCACCACCACGCAACGGCCATGGGCTCCGGCTCGCCCTCACGCGCCCTCACGCGCCGGTCAGCCTCGATTAACTTTCACGCGCGGATGACATGTCGTCCGTGAGATCTGTGACCGTATGACATGTCGGTTGTAAGTTATAAATACAGCCGACTTTTCCATCCATTTATCATGGACGACATGTCATCTGTTTCATTTATACATGTACGACTTGTCATACAACAGTCAGACAACTTGTCGTCTGATTTTCTAAATATCGGATGACATATAGTACGGTTGTTCTGGGAGTATTTTTCTGGGAAATAATAGATTCGTCTAGCCAACTTCTAGGGTCCATATCTTTCTCAATTTTAATCCAAATTATACAAATGATATAACAAATTGAAGATATCATGTCCTAGTTTTCGAAACATATTTGAACAAACAATTTTCATTTTTCTACAGAGAGTTATTACGGCCCAAAATTAGAAGAAAATCATTTTTGTAAAAACAAAAATTAGAAGCATTTTCAACATTTTTCATGCATGTTCATGCAATTTTTGTGCAATCTAACCAGAATACATGCATTTAAGCTAATGATACCAATGTTAGGAAATGTAATCCCTAATATATTTACATATTTGTCCTTTTAGGATCTAACCAAACATGTATTACTAATCCTATATTTATTTACAAACTAATTGAAATAAATCTAAGTTAACCACAACACAATTGCATACATTTCTTCTAATAGAGATGCACTTAATAAAACTTAATTGATTTCTTAACTCAATAAGCAAATGCTCTTCTTTATCGGAGGGAAATCAAGTTACTATGTAATCACATGCATTGATTACTATCTAATCACATGTATTTGGATGCATAATGACTTTCTCTAACCATTCCAAATATGTTACCATCATGGGTGTACCATATGTTCCCCATTTAACATTTTACTAATTGTTGTTATTTAAGAACTCTTGTTGTTACTTAATTATTAATTAACAACTCTTGTTGTTACTTAATAATTTCAAGATTATTGCTAATTGTTTTATTTAACAACTCTTAATAATTTTCAACATGAAATATACTAATTGTTGTTATTTAACAACTCATAATAATTTCAACATACAATTAGTAATTTCCAACAGTTACCATAAGTATGGCTTAGTTTGAAATTAATAACTATAATCTTTAGCTTATAACATATATATCCATTATTATTATTATTTTAATATATATATATATAATCATTCTCGGGTCAGGTTCATGTTAATTTTATATCATTCGTATGTACGTAAAGTACTAATACTTTGATGTAATTTTAAAAAAAAAAATCTAGATGTAATCTAGAGTAAAGTACTAATACTTTGCGTACATCCGAACGATATAAAATTCACATGAATCTGACATGAGTCTGACTATATTATATATATATATATAATATATATATATATATATATATATATATAATCGGCCAAAAATAGATCAAATAATTTATATCCATTATATAAAATACATGACTATTGAAACAATACAATATATATAATACATTATCTTTCAGTAATTATTTTATTATATTATTTTAATATTCCTACAATAAATTTGTATTTACCTTCAATGAATACAAAAGTTATCATCTAGTAGCCAACGATTATTGGCCTACTAAATCTTTTGAATCTAATGAGATATTAACTCTTTTTGGAATCACAAACTGTAACATTCCCTTTCGAATATGCTACCTGGCGGGGAATAGACAATCCCCTTGAGCCTCTAACTTTCTGACTATGAATGTCACTACTAAATCATCTAAATGCAAAGTCATGCGCATGGACCATAACCCAACTCAACAACATAAAATGTTTTTAATACTCATAACTGTATTCACAATAATGCTTCACTTTACAACTTTGTTAATGGATACTTTTAACATATTACAATGTCTTATGCACTACTAACATATGCATGCAACATTACTTTGGCTCGGACTATTAAACTTCTGACTCGACCTGGTGGTCCCAAACACCCTAGTGACTGCCATCAGTATCCATCATCTCGAGCTCGTCCTCAAGGTAACCTGTAAAATAAAAACACGGGAGGGGAAGGGTTAGATCGTTTGAACGACCTAGTGAGTGGATATTTTAAAAATGAAACTGAAATGCTTTATAATAAATTGGTTTTCTGAAATCTTAAGAAAATTAATCAGTCTGAGAATTATTTTTCTTGTCTGGAAACAAGTTTCTTTCTGTAAAACTTTTCTATAAACCGCTTTCTTTCTATAAGCTTTTAAGAAAATCCTTTCTCTCTGTAAAATTATGAGATTCTAATAAAACTATTTCTCTTGGAAACTATTTCTTAAAACTATCTTTTTTGAAAATCATATATTTGAGAATCTATAGAAAACCTGACACATGGGGAGTTACATATCGTCGTCCCCCCATACACCTAACTAGTGGTCTTGGAACGTTACGTATCACCGTCCCCTAATACATGCCACCATCATGTCCCTGAATCTAGGGTTTAGGGGCGTTACGTATCGCCATCTCCCTAGCCCTGAAATCTAGGATCTAGAGGCGTTACGTATCCCCATACCCTAGTCTTGATCTATATGTGTGTTGGACAATTATGACCCATAGCGTTACTATTTGTACAGATAATGGTGTTGTTGTACAAATTAACTATGTGACAAAGGAAATTACTCTTTTATCATTTGTGATTAGATCACCAAGATGTATAAATGATGAAACGTCCATATGATTAGTTCCTGGATTGATATGATATGAGACAGTATCAATCCATGAAGGTTTAATCATTAGATATCCCTAGTCAGAGTATTATCGAGATTGGACATCGATAATGCGTAAAAGACTAGTATTACATTTGTGCGCGTTGTGAGGGCATAACGGCATAGTTCTCATATATTTGGGTATAGGATACTCATACAAGTGTAGTAGGAGGTTGTGTTTTACCGATGGTACTGAAAACAGCTTCGCTCTGGATAGACCCCTCAGAATTCCATTGGTAGTATGACTATGTGTCTATGGAAGTCCGAATCAGGGTAGATGTATTTGGTCTTAACCTGAGACTTGCACCGCTAATACTTGCGACAATATATATACTTTGGTTTTGGTCGTCAGGGATTTAATAGGTTCTGTGTACGCCTCTTCTAGGTATATTGCGAATCGTAGTTTATTGGGTGTGATGTCAAGACAGAAGTATCACTCCATTCATAGTGGAGATGATGATCACGTAGGATACGGAACTCGTTCTCTTATATGCTGCAGCTATCGGGATATTATGACTAGGTCATGTTTATCCGATTATAGAGACTAGTTACCAGAGATCCGATATATTTTTCGTACGGGGCAGACACATTTCCAGCCCCAGGCCTTGCACGTGACATCTGATGCTGGATCGAAATACGCAATACTACGTATACTACGCCTGATATAGATCAATTATTCCTCGAAGGATATTTCAGGAGAATTGGGTAGGAATGGCCCTTTGCTAGAAGCCAAACTTGTCTTGTAAATCGGTAAAAACGTAGTACTAGGTACATACGTGTTCGGATAGTCCGACGACCGAATTTACTGCCAACATATCCGGGGATCTCATGGGTCGCTTCCCGAAGATTCACCGATGACATATGACTCGCACTTTATTAATTTGGGATTAATTAGATGAGAGAGAAAATTAATCTGGGATTAATTACGGAGATATTTTATCTGGGATAAAATATTAATTAAATAGAGAATACGATTAATTTGGAATTAATCGATAAAAAAATATATTCGATATATTATACCAAATTGGATTTCGACGCAGAATTGAAATTAGATTTTAATTCGGGCGAACGAGTTAATTTAGAATTAATTCGTTAGTGATGTAAATAGTGATTTTGCTAGGCATAATTATTTAATTACGTCGCAACGTAAAATTCGTTAATTTGGAATTAGCGAACCCGAGCCCGAGAGTGTTTGTGGGTACACTCGCATTGTGAATTTAAGTGCGGCCCACAAGTCACATCAAACGTCAAATCATTAGTCACATCAAGCGTCAAATCACATGTCACTTTGAGTGATGTGACAACTTGTCACTTGATTGATTGATTATAGTGGTTGTGGCTTTAATTGGCTTGACTTTTGGAAAGCAAATAAATTGGAAATTGAATTTTGAATTCAATTAATGTGTATTAGATACACATTCTTTTACCAACCAACATAACATTATCTTCCTCTCTTCATCTCTCTCTCACGGCCTCAAGGCCAATTTCTTCTTCCTTTTCACTGTCAAAGCCGAGAATGAAGAGGAAAAGCTAAGGAATTTTTGTGGTAAAAATTCCTAAGTGCTAGCACACTTCCGGGGTCTTGCGAAGGTGATAGGGAACCGCACTTGTGAGCTTGGAATCACCATTTGAGAAGCCTGGAGCTTGGAGCATCAATGGACTCCATGGCCGAAATTTTTGGAGGAGCAAAACAGTCCACTGCCGTGAGCCACATTGGAGGATAGCTTGAAGTTTTGTTGTTCCTCGCATAGCTCAACCGCTCAATGTAAGTATTCTGCAACTTCCTTGTTGTATTCACATGTATGTTTCTTGGTTAAATCGATCCCGGTTAGACCGTAGAATCCCAACAATGGTATCAGAGCCAATATTGAGCATGAAACTTTTTTGTGTTAAAATTGGGTAAAATCAATTTGAGCATGATTTGATGAAATTGTTTGATTGAGTATGCTTAAATGATGTTTAATTGAAGTTGTGCATGATCAATTTCATAAAATTTGATTGGATCAATTTTTCCCCAATTTATGAGGCTTGGCCGAATCTTAGAGATACCATAATGTCATGGTATTTTGTGTTTTTGATCATTGGATGAGTTGGAAAACAATTGGGTAATGTTGATTTAAGATTCAATTGGATTGGATTTATAATTGGACATAAAGACCCTACCATTGCCGTGACATAGAAGCATGAAATGGGTTTGATTTTGATTAAAATGTGTTGGACATGTTTTGATGATAATGAGCATAATTAATTGTGTAAATTGATGTTTTAGAAATGTTAATTTGGGTGATTAATTATGGCATTACACTTTTAGTAATTAAATTGTGAAATTGGAATTTAATTATGTTGGGCCAAATTTGGAATTGGGCTTGTAAAGTTGTAATTGGGCTAATTGGGCTTGGTTGTTCCAAGATTGGTTTAGGCTAAATTGGTTGGATCCAATTGGGCCCAAAACCATATCCATAAAGTCCAATTATGACTAATGGACCTTTAACTTTAATTGGGCCTAATGGGCCTAAATTGGTTTCTTGGCAAATAAGGGTGATTCCTTAAATGGGCTTTGGTATATGGGTTTGACCCATATTGACCAAAAGTCCATGCCTTAGAAATTAATTAAAAGCCCATTGGACTTTAAATTAAATTGACATTGGATGTTAATCGGGCTTTGAGACCCGTAACGATTAGATTTAGAATCTAAGTCGTAAAGGTTCATTAATAAAGTGTAATATTTAATTTGGAATTAAATAAATGAATTAGTATTAAATAAATATTAAATTGGATTTAATGTTATAGTTTAATTTAATTCAAGAATTTGTACTTTGAGTACTTATTCGCAAAACGAGTTGGACTCGTGCAAAATCAAATCCTTGTTTGAACATTGGATGGTCATTAATTAGTCAGATTAATTAATTGGATTAGATTGATTGATAACATGCTTGTGTGAATACATGGTTGCGATGCATGAATAATGTATATCGGATGGATATTAGATGGGTAGGGTAATTTTGGAAATTGTTGTAATAAATTTAGAATTTATTAATTGGACCTGCGTGTCTAGCCTATTACCTCCTTACTCTTTGTATTTATCTTCTCACCTATTCCCCTCAATGTAAATGAGGTTTCTTTAGAAGTGTTATGTAATGGGTAGAAGTAATACTTGTGCTAGCGGGAGAGAGGAAATGAAGAGATTTATTCTAGGAACAATGTGTTAAGTATCCATCCACATAACATTATTATATTTATTTATATGCGCCTTATTATGTGTTTAGAATGCATGTTTAAGGGTGTATGATGATGAGAACTTAACAAAGATAATTAATTGGTTGCCAATTGCACGCGAAAAACCTCAACATCATATTAAGCGTTTTTCCTTCCATTGAGTGATTCTTACTCATGATCCAAGACTGGCATTGGTTTGTTGGCCAAAGTCAAGACCTTTTTCCGTCGAGGATGTGTTTGAATCATGAAGGCTTTGTTCCATATTGGTGTCTTGTCCAAGTTGTGATTTGTTGGCCAAAGTCAAGATCACTTCTTGTCCATCGACATTGATTACGAAGCTTTCCAAGGTCAATGGGTTCCGCTTAACTGGGATCACTAAGTTTGTTGTGCCAAAGCCAAGACTTAGTTGATTCAGAGGAAAAAGGTTAGGCAATATATTGGATATATTGGCATATATAAGATATATGTTTCGGACTTGGATGTCCACCTACTGGATCTAGGAATTGGATTGGATCCAATTGATCTTAGAGATCTACCTAGTTAATTATCATACAATTTGTTGGCCAAAGTCAAGATTGTGAGTTATTTAACGGGATCCTAGCCCACTAGGAAACAAGGTTTCCCGAGTACTCCACAGAGGGTTAGAGGCTCGTCGAAAAATAGTGGGAGGCAAGTATTAAATTTACAATATTCGTTTAGCAACTTGCCATATGCGCTCATTTCAAATTATTTCGTCGAATAAATTATATATTAGTTGGACTAATATTTAATCGTTGTTTTGATTAAACAGTTGTACTGTATTCAAACTATTCAATTAATAGTTGATTTTATAATTGGATTATAGTAATCAATATAATTGAATTTAATCAATTAAATTATAGTTGATTGTATAGTTGGACTATAGTAATCATTATAATGAATTGTACCTAAAATCGGATATTAAATAGTTGAACTATTAGAATCAAGATAATTGAATGATTGGTGTTTAAAACATAATCCTGGGTGAAAATGTATTTAAACGACTTTAATTTTCAAATTGAGAATAAAACTTCAGGATAGTCCTGAAAATTAAGAAGTTACTTTATTTGATAAAATAACATCTTAGGCCTAAGCCTGAAGTTGAGCAAAATAGTAGAACATGATATTTGGAATATTCATGTGATGATAACTTTAATGCTTATTCCATTAAGCTTGCCAAATAGACTCCTTAATTTCTTAGCCAGAACTAAGGATTAGATCCTTATAGTATGATATTGAAATTGAAGGATCTTCACAGATCTATCCTTAGATCTTAGAAGTACTAAATTGCAATAGTAAACTCTTGGAGAGTTAATAGCTATACTCAAGGAGACAAAGCCAAAGTTTGCAATAAGGCAAGAAGCGCAAGGCGCATCTTACTTCAACATTCCAGAAGGCCAAGGCTTGGCCAAATGCTTATGGGGTGTGGAAAAGGGCAAAGGCAAAATCATTATTATCTTCTGGGAAGACAAAGGACATATCCCAAGATGTCGGCCTAAATTGTGGCAAACGGGGTCACTGAAGCGTGACTGCCGTATGGACAAGGCAGACATGAAGGAATATAAGACGGTGCAAGGCTCTGACTTCAAATATGGTTGTCATAAATATGTTCACTACTAGTATTAAAACTGGATTTTAGATACTAAGTGTGGTACATAAATATATGTACTGATGTGCAGAATCTGCTGATAAGCAGGATACTGACTTCAGTTGAGATTAATCTGCGAATCTGAAACGGGACAAAAGTCGCTGTTTTAATCGTAGATACCTAAGTTTAGGAACTACCCTTAGGGTGTGTACTAAATTAGGAAACTATTACAATGTAACTAGTTTGACTAGATACATTATCTCTATATCAGGTTTAACCCATTGGGGGTATACCTTTATATTCTAGAACACTAAAGTGTTTTATTATATAAAGATGATATTGAGATAAACGCATTAGATGTGAATAACAGAATTTATATTTTGAATATAAATAAATCTCAAACATATAACATGACAAACAAATAGCTCAAACTGATTTGATCAGTTAAAACTTAAATGTGGCATTGTTGTCTGGGACAAAATTAAACAAGACTTGTATATCCGCACTTTCGAAGAGTAGGTACTAGGACAAATTTGATTCAATCAAATAATGTCTACAAATATAGTTTATTGGGCAAAGTGCATAAAACATGTTTTACTTGGTAAAAGTGTTAGTACCACCGATCTGTTAGCCCTTGGTCATAGTGACGTAAGTGGGCCCATATCTAGCTAGGCTAGAGGTGGATATGAACGTTTTGTGACCTTTACAGATGTGGAATCGCGTTATGGTTATGTGTTTCTTTTGAAACACAAATTGGAAACCTTTAGAGTTTCGACACGAAATAGACGAACAGACCGGCTAAAGTATTAAACCGTCACGGTTAGACCATGATGAAAATACTTAAGCAATAAGTTTCTCGTATACTTGAAAGAGAATAGTATTCTTTCAATGAGGACTCCTCCCGGAACACGTCATTTGCCGGTGTGTCCGAACAGAGAAACCAAATTTTGTTGGACATGATAAGGTTAATCAGGAGTCGCTCTGAGCTACCATTTCCTTCAACGGATACGCATTAACAGTGCAAAACTTATTGTGAATAAGGTTCCATAAAAATCTGTTTGACAGACTTCATATTAGATATGAACAGGAAAGAAACTGGGTTTTCTCATTCCTGATGATTTGGGTATGCTATGCATATGTTTGGGTGATACCAAACTAGAACCCAAATCGGATAAGTGCCTAATAATGGTTATCCTAGGGAAACCAAAGTATCGTACTTTTAACAACTCACAAGAGAACAATGTAATTGTTGCTCACCATGCGGTTTTCCTAAGAGGAATACCTATATGTAGTGGTAAGTGGGAGGAATGTAAAACTTAATGAAAATCGGAGTAATACTATTCCAGGCACCGATTCCTTATTGGAATATATATAGTTCATCAATGATGAAACTATACCAATAATCTTCGAATACACAAGAACCACGTAAGTCGGAGAGAGTCAAAAAATAACCTGGGGTATGGGTTTCTGATCTCACCTCATAAAGATGTCAATCTTATTGAGGAATACCAACTGACTACGTATGAGGTAGTGATATAGGGTATCGACTCCCAATTATGGAAAAGTGCCATGATGTTCGGAATGGATTCCATGTATATCAACTATGTTTGGATACCAGTTGATGTACCGCAAGGCATTATGCCTACTGGTACTATATAAGTCTTCAAGGAAGACATACATGGAAGGCAGCATACCAACGTACTAAGCTAGGCTTGTAGCGAAAAGGTATCGTTATCAACATTGTGTCGATTACGACGAAATATTTTATTCTTTGCCATGGTAAATCCATTTGGATAATGCCTGCTGATGCTCCATGTTTCATTTATGAAATGTGGCAGCTGAATGCCAAAACCGCTTTCCTTAACGGAAACCTTTTGGAGGATGTTTAAAACATCCTGACGATTTTTTCGTACCAAAACTAGCAAATAAGGTTTGCAGGTTAATTCGATCCATGGATGGATTGAAGAAAGCATTGGATTCTTGGAATTATCGTTTTGATGTAATCATAATGGTGTATGATTTAATTCAAAACGAAACTGATTCTTGTGTATATAAGGAGGTTAGTGGGAGCGCACTGACAATGAATGTCCTAAGTAATGATGACATGTCATTTCTTGGAAATGATATTCCCATAATTAAAATCGGTGAAAGATTGGCTTTCATGAAAATTCTCCGTAGAATTCTTGAGAGAAACAACCTTTATTCTATGAATAAAGATCTACTGGGATAGATCTAAAAAGTTATTAAAACTCTCCGAGAACTCATACATTGAAATAAATGTACGCGACCTGGTGTCTCATATGCTTTGAGCATATGGAGTCACAATCAGGCCAATCCAAGTGATAGTCACTGGATTGATGTTAATAACATCCTTTAGTATATTAAAGGAACTAAGGATCCTGTCTTATACTATGGAGAAGGAGAACTTGAAGTGACTGGGTTCACTGCTGCAAGTTTCCTAACCGATAAAAACGACTATGAGTCGTAAGAAAGGTACTATAAAGTTTGAATAACGGAAGAGTGAGCTGGAAATCTTCCATGCAAGATACTGTTACCGAATAAACAACAAAAGTGGATTATTGCTGCAGCTGAGGCAGCAATAGAAGCCATTTGGGTCGATAATAAATCTAATTAGATTAGATATAGTTCTGTTAGCAGCTGAGCTAGGCTACAACGCAGACTAAAGAATCCAGATATATACTTCGATATTCATCTGATTCGTTTGGATCATACATCGTGGCGATGTGATGATCGAATAAATCACATCAGATGATAATTATGCAAATCCACTGAAGAAAGTCTTTTCTCAGTAATTTGAGCGAACTGTACATAGTTCGGGTGTAAGACACTTGAGTGACTGGCTATAGGCCAAGTGGGAGATTGTTGGACAATTATGACCCAAAGCGTCACTATTTGTACAGATCATGGTGTTGTTGTACAAATTAACTATGTGACAAAGGAAATTGCTCTTTTATCATTTGTGATTAGATCACCAAGATGTATAAATGATGAAACGTCTATATGATAAGTTCCTGGATTGATATGATATGAGACAGTATCAATCCAATTACATAACACTTCTAAAGAAACCTCATTTATATTGAGGGGAATAGATGAGAAGAGAAATACACAGAGTCAAGTGGTAATAGGCTGGACAAGCAGGTCCAATTTAATAAATTCTAAATTTATTACAACAATTTCCAAAATTGCCCTCACCCTTCTAATATCAATCTGATATACATTATTCATACATCGCATCCATTTATTCACACAAGCATGTTATCAATCAATCTAATCCAATTAATTAATCTGATAATTAATGACCATCCAATGTTCAAACAACGATTTGATTTTGCGCGACTGTAGGCACTGCATTTTTACACATAAAACCCGATGAGGAGTCTTATTTGGAGACAACTACCTTTTGAGTCACGGAAGCCGCGGGAAATGGATATCGGAAGGGCAAATTCAGAATAAACAAGCTCACTGTTTTCGTTAGTGCTGCGTTCGCTACTTCGTTCGAACGGGAAACAGATTGCGGGCGTTCGTGTCGCGTTCGAGGGCGCGTTCGAACGGTGTCGGTAATCCTGGTTTTGCTGCTAGCCTCACGCCCAGCCCATTTAGCTCCCCAAAGCCCATAAAACACATCCCAAATTAAATAAATAAATATTAATTTAAATATTAAACATTAAAATAAAATATTTAAACCATTTACCAATTAAAATAAACAATTACCAACTTAAACTAAAATCATGCCTAAATTAAACAAATCACATACTAAATCAAAATATAATCATACCAAATTAAAATCAATCATAACCAATTAAAGCCAATCATATATTTGACTTCCTAATCTAATAAGATATTTACCAATCTAAAATATTTGTATTCCTAAACCAACACAAATTAAATATTACAACTTCCTAATTTAAAATATTTTGTCCCCCTTCAATCTTGTGTATACCTTTCTCATCTCTCCTAATTTGGAAACAAGATCTCTTCTTTGTGAGACAAGGTGAAACCCTAGACATCTTCTATATAAACAACCCCTACCCAAAGCCATTCCTCCTTCACACAACACAAATCACGCCCAAGTTTCACACAACACAAATCACGCCCAAGCTTCACACAACCTAATTCACACCCAAACTCTCTCGAAATCTCTCTAGACTCTCTCTACACACCCAAGACTAAACACAAAAGAGAAAACACTTCACACATACACAAAAGAAAACAAAGAAAGCACCAACAGCCACCATAGCCGAATCCATAACACACAAAACTCACCCTTAGCCGAATCCTAAGACACGCCTAAACAACCTCCTAGATTACCTTAAAACAGCAGTCCAAATCCTTAAAAAACAGTAACATAAAACTGCATAGATAAACTTAAAAATAATCACATATAATTGCACTAAAAACCCACACAAACTTGGAATAGTTCATTGAAAACGTTAAAACAGGTGGCCCAGGCAGTGAGCAGCAAGACCGAGGCCGAATAGGAGCAGAACGGAGTTTGAACCGCAAGCAAAACAGTAAAGACAACGAACGAGAACAGTGAACCAGTGAACCGGGAGAGTTGCGGAGCATCCACCCCTTCCGACGATCGTGTACCGTACATCCGAGAGGTGATTTAGAAGGTTAGACCTGAGGGTACCTTTCCATTAGTTTATATTCATTTTTTTTATTGAATTCTGGTCGCATGAGAGTCGTTTATGGATGCATGTTGTGGTCTTTGAGTAGATAAATATGCATGAATTATGAGATGTAATATGTTGTGGGTATTGGATGAATGAGAGATGTGTCAACTCTCGCGGTATATCGGATGGAAACCCGGACATAAATTTCATAGCCGATTCCGAATGGACGGTAATATGATCTGTACTCGGGCCACAACTCCACGTACCGCTTGGGTAAACGGCACCATTTTTCTCTTGTATTGTGTTGCTTTTGTTTATTTAGTTTTCTTTACTTGAATTCAATATGTTGTTTATTTATGCATAATTCAACCGAGCGCATGGGCTTAGTAAGTGCGATGTGAGATCCCCTATGGGAGGGCTAAAGCCCTTTACCACGATGCTTTGCCGCGCCGGATGATGTATGTTCGGTTGGATGCAAGACACGTTCAATCGGACATACTTAGAATAGTATGATTGTCTTTGTGTTTGTATGCATGATGTGATGTGACGCGCATGGGCTTAGTATGTTGGTCTAAAGGTCCTCTCTTTGAGAGATCAAGAGCCCCCAAAAGGCCACCTTTACGGCAGTACTTCGCCGCGCCCCTTTATTTTATTGTTTATGTATTGTGTCCCATTTCATGCATCAGGTCCGTTCCCGTTCGAACGCGTTTACGAACGCAACTCGAACGCGCATGCATTTTTGTCTTATCACGCATCAGGTCTCATTTCCATTCGAACGCGTTCACTAATGCCATACGAACGTGAGCATTCTGTTTCATTTCCGTTCGAACGCGTTATCAAACGCCATACGAACGCGAGCATTCTGTTTCATTTCCGTTCGAACGCGTTTACGAACGCTACTCGAACGCGAACATTCTGTTTCATTTCCATTCGAACGCGTTTACGAACGCTACTCGAACGTGAGCATTCTGTTTCATTTCCGTTCGAACGCGTTTACGAACGCTACACGAACGCGCACACACTGAACTGAGCCTGCCTTATCATATTCATGTATAATTGCCTCTTGGTTGATCTTTCTTGTGTTATATAGCCAACTGTATTATTTGTATTCAAGCATGATTAGACTGTTAGCATGTTATTTGGTTAATAGGTTCATGAGATAGTACTCAAGCATGATTATGTTGTTCTTAGTTTTCCATATCATAGGATTGAAATATGTTCATGAGATTGCCATGTGATGTTGCATGTTGTGATGAACTTGTTGATGTATGCATATGAATTTAGAAGCATGATATCTTTGGAAATAAATGTAATTTAAGCCTGGTTAAATTATTACATAAATCCTTTTATTACAAGTGACATAAGTAAGGGACCATTCCGAACCCAACGGTTTGAGGTCTTCCCTTGCGAGGGGTGAGTGCGGCCTTAAATCTCATTTTCCCGGTTCACATCGGGTGGCGACTCCATGTTATTTAATCCTTCCCAACTAGGCCACGAGCCTAGGAACGGCGTCGCCCAGGTTCTGTCGTCCACAGTCTGGCGACTCCACTGGGGATAGAGAATCGGCCCCGAATATTGTCTTGTAATGATTGGATTTATGTTTTAATTGACCGTGTCTATAGTGGATAAAGTGAGGGTTTAATCAAAGGCATTTTAAGGTTAGGTAATGGTTTGGTGTCTTCCTTCATTCACTACCTTTCTAGAAGGAAAAGCTGTGAAGGCACCTAGATAGCCATCTACTTGTAGCCTATTATGATGGACTAATTTGGAGGACTCGTTGTTTATTCCTCACAACAAGCGATAAGAGCCTAAGAGGCTTGGGTATTTAAGTGAGCCTCGCTCCACCTTCCCTCTGGGGGATCTACAACGGGAAATCCATTTGACAGTCCGTCACACACCATAGCTCATTGGCACGTACCTTAGTGTATAAAAAAGGGTGCGCTCACTTGGTTGCTCGAACCCTTGAGTGGGGAGACCTAGTTGTGGGCCATTCTTCGCCGGTGAGAGCCTTTGTCTATACTCTTACTAACCCACCTATAGACCGGGTTGGCTAAAGTAACAATTATTTCCTTGAATATGTGCTTGTGGACCATCCTCATTTGGATGCAGTTGGACTATTGTCAGAAATGCGGGCTTGCTGGGCCATTTAAACTGGGGCAAGTTCGCACCTTATGACTATTAGGCCAAAAGCTTCTGAAATGTTGATGGGCCACTTTGTAAAAATTATTATGTCATGTTTGCATCATCTTGCTTGTGTTTGGGAACATCGTTGTTTGGATCCATTTGGACCATTTATCATGGGATATGGGCTTGTTGGGCCATTTAAACTGGGACAAGGACACATCTTATGACGATGGGCCAAAAGGCTTCTAAATAACAATGGGCCATTTTATGATTGTGTTCGGAATTTTATCATTTGGATTTAGTTCGGCTCTTTGCCATAAGACATGAACTCGTTAGGCCATTTAAACTGGGACGGGTTCACTCTTATGACAGTTGTCCCAAAAGCTTCTAAAATGATAATAGGCCGATTTGTTGAGAATTTTATTTGATTTAATATATGTTTATACTTCTTATGCACATCATGCATACATACATCATGTTAACCCTTGTGTTATGAAAGCCATCATAGATTCCCGTTGGGTTAGAAAAAAGAGATAAAACTCACTAAAAGAACAGCAACAAGCATGAGTGAATCCGCCAATGAGGGATCCCGCCTAGATCAATTGGAGATCAAAGTAGCTGAAATTGTTGAGCAATTGCAAGTTTTGACCAATGTTGTGGGCAGTTTGACTGTACCCCGTGTAGCCAATAATAGAAAGTTGTGCAACCAGAATGGAAAAATCATTGGGAAACCTTCAAGGACCAAGCCCACTCCCTCTGGGGTTACCCCCATCAGAAATAGACAATTCTCCGATCTGGGTAAACCTTTGCCGGAGGTATTTGAAGAACTGAAAAGGCAATGAATCTTATATTCCTTAGAGCCTAAACCACTTCTAAACCCTGTGCCATGCTACCTTAACCCGAACCTTTACTGTTACTTCCATCAGCAAAAGGGTCATGAAACTAACAATTGCACCCGCCTTAGGCACGAAATCCAGGACCTCATAGACTCACACAAAATACCTGACCCTGAAAAAGAACAACCCGACACACATAGAAAACCTCCACCCACACATATGATCAACACTGGCCTACCAGACAACCTTGCCTTCCAAACCCACAACCATCAAACTTCTCGCATGGGGATACAGGACAACAGTGGCAAAAATGAAATAAAGCAGATGAGGGATTTCTGGGAAAACTTCTCGGACAGTGACGGGGAGGAGGTGGCAAAAAGGAAAAGTAAATGGGAAAAAGAACTACTGCAGTTGGAGAATCTGATGTTCGAAGAAAGCAAAAAGACGGGTGAAGACGAAGATGCAAATTATGGAGGTGTTTGTTTCCCGGATCTTATTCAATTATGATCCTGCATTTTTAATAAAGACATTGATTTTGTTCGAACGTTTCCTCAACAATAATAAAGGCGATCATTTCATTTATCTGCCTAAGACTATTACTTTCAAACTTGCAACATGAGTGTGTTCAATCTTGGTAATGTAATACTCAGAACGTAAGGAATCCTCAAAAGGAGCAAGCAGAAAAGATAAGTTAGCCATTCAGGAATCGGGAAATGGAGACAGTGGGACTGTTAGACTTGGGAAGAAACGGGTTCCTGGAACAAATCAGTGAAGACAGGTGGAAATGGTACTTTCCCCAAGAGAAGAATAATCACCAAGAGAATTGGCAGAAGACCTAACCTAACGGGATAAGAAACTTATGCATGCATGCATACACGTAACATACTTTGCATTCTTTTGTGTTTGTTTTGTTTTGTATTCACAGGTTTTGAAGCAGAAATAGAGAAAGCGGCAAAGACAAGCTAATCAGAAACAGCAACATCACAGTATCAGTCTGGGGGCGAGGCCCATATAAGTATCAGTCTGGGGGCGAGGCCCATATAAGTATCAGTCTGGGGGCGAGGCCCATATCAGTATCAGTCTTGGGGCGAGGCCCATATCAGCATCAGTCTGGGGGCGAGGCCCACATCAGTATCAGTCTTGGGGCGAGGCCCATATCAGTTCAGGGAACAAAGCCCAGAGGAAGAAAGCCTCATATCAGTATAGTTCGGGAACAAAGCCCAAGTGGAAGAAAGCCTCATATTAGTACAATTTGAGAACAAAGCTCAAGGGGAAGAAAGCCTCATATCAACACAGTTCGGGAACAAAGCCCAAGGGGAAGAAAGCCTCATATCAGTATAGTTTGAGAACAAAGCCCAGGGGAAGAAAGCCTCATATCAGTATAGTTCGGGAACAAGCCCAAGGGGAAGAAAGCCTCATATCAGTACAGTTTGAGAACAAAGCTCAAGGGGAAGAAAGCCTCATATCAACACAGTTCGGGAACAAAGCCCAAGGGGAAGAAAGCCTCATATCAGTATAGTTTGAGAACAAAGCTCAAGGGGAAGAAAGCCTCATATCAACACAGTTTGAGAACAAAGCTCAAGGGGAAGAAAGCCTCATGTCAGTACAATTCGGGAATAAAGCTCGGGAGGAACAAAGCCTCATCTCAACAGTTCGGGAATAAAGCTCGGGAGGAATAAAGCCTCATCGCAACAGTTCGGGAACAAAACCCACCACTCAACAATTCAGGGAACAAGACCCTCGGCTCAAAATGGGAACAAGACCCACGGGAACAAAACCCACCACTCACAATTCAGGGAACAAGACCCTCAGCTCAAAATGGGAACAAGACCCACGGGAACAAAACCCACCACTCAACAATTCAAGGAACACCCCCTCAGCTCAAAATGGGAACAAGACCCACGGGAACAAAACCCACCACTCAACAATTCAGGGAACAAGACCCTCAGCTCAAAATGGAACAAGACCCACGGGAACAAAACCCACCACTCAACAATTCAGGGAACAAGACCCTCAGCTCAAAATGGGAACAAGACCCACGGGAACAAAACCCACCACTCAACAATTCAGGGAACAAGACCCTCAGCTCAAAATGGGAACAAGACCCACGGGAACAAAACCCACCACTCAACAATTCAGGGAACAAGACCCTCAGCTCAAAATGGGAAGACCCACAGGAACAAAACCCAACACTCAACAATTCAGGGAACAAGACCCTCAGCTCAAAATGGGAACAAGACCCACGGGAACAAAACCCACCACTGAACAATTCAGGAACAAGACCCTCAGCTCAAATGGGAAAAAGACCCTCAGCTCACTTCAGGAATGAACCAGGGGTCGC
The DNA here is from genome assembly GCA_019454045.1 of Zanthoxylum bungeanum. Lineage (NCBI taxonomy): Eukaryota > Viridiplantae > Streptophyta > Magnoliopsida > Sapindales > Rutaceae > Zanthoxylum > Zanthoxylum bungeanum. The sequence goes on along the minus strand of SKCR01026028.1, from coordinate 24,595 downwards.
AGCACCTCACCACCAAATCAACGCAACTCAACACATGGTAAGTCAAGTGACAGCTGGCGAGCCAGGTAAGTAGAAATGCATTGCATAACTTTGATAGGATTGTCACTGTTGCACATTACACAAGTCCCATCAAAGTGGGGGCGACTGTAGGCACTGCATTTTTACACATAAAACCCGATGAGGAGTCTTATTTGGAGACAACTACCTTTTGAGTCACGGAAGCCGCGGGAAACGGATATCGGAAGGGGAAATTCAGAATAAACAAGCTCAATGTCTTCGTTAGTGCTGCGTTCGCTACTTCGTTCGAACGGGAAACAGATTGCGGGCATTCGTGTCGCATTCGAGGGCGCGTTCGAACGGTGTCGGTAATCCTGGTTTTGCTGCTAGCCTCACGCCCAGCCCATTTAGCTCCCCAAAGCCCATAAAACACATCCCAAATAAATAAATAAATATTAATTTAAATATTAAACATTAAAATAAAATATTTAAACCATTTACCAATTAAAATAAACAATTACCAACTTAAACTAAAATCATGCCTAAATTAAACAAATCACATACTAAATCAAAATATAATCATACCAAATTAAAATCAATCATAACCAATTAAAGCCAATCATATATTTGACTTCCTAATCTAATAAGATATTTACCAATCTAAAATATTTGTATTCCTAAACCAACACAAATTAAATATTACAACTTCCTAATTTAAAATATTTTGTCCCCCTCTCAATCTTGTGTATACCTTTCTCATCTCTCCTAATTTGGAAACAAGATCTCTTCCTTGTGAGACAAGGTGAAACCCTAGACATCTTCTATATAAACAACCCCTACCCAAAGCCATTCCTCCTTCACACAACACAAATCACGCCCAAGCTTCACACACACAAATCACGCCCAAGCTTCACACAACCTAATTCACACCCAAACTCTCTCGAAATCTCTCTAGACTCTCTCTACACACCCAAGACTAAACACAAAAGAGAAAACACTTCACACATACACAAAAGAAAACAAAGAAAGCACCAACAGCCACCATAGCCGAATCCATAACACACAAAACTCACCCTTAGCCGAATCCTAAGACACGCCTAAACAACCTCCTAGATTACCTTAAAACAGCAGCCCAAATCCTTAAAAAACAGTAACATAAAACTGCATAGATAAACTTAAAAATAATCACATATAATTGCACTAAAAACCCACACAAACTTGGAATAGTTCATTGAAAACGTTAAAACAGGTGGCCCAGGCAGTGAGCAGCAAGACCGAGGCCGAATAGGAGCAGAACGGAGTTCGAACCGCAAGCAAAACAGTAAAGACAACGAACGAGAACAGTGAACCAGTGAACCGGGAGAGTTGCGGAGCATCCACCCCTTCCGACGATCGTGTACCGTACATCCGAGACGTGATTTAGAAGGTTAGACCTGAGGGTACCTTTCCATTAGTTTATATTCATTTTTTTATTGAATTCTAGTCGCATGAGAGTCGTTTATGGATGCATGTTGTGGTCTTTGAGTAGATAAATATGCATGAATTATGAGATGTAATATGTTGTGGGTATTTAATGAATGAGAGATGTGTCAACTCTCGCGGTATATCGGATGGAAACCCGGACATAAATTTCATAGCCGATTCCGAATGGACGGTAATATGATCTGTACTCGGGCCACAACTCCACGTACCGCTTGGGTAAACGGCACCATTTTTCTCTTGTATTGTGTTGCTTTTGTTTATTTAGTTTTCTTTACTTGAATTCAATATGTTGTTTATTTATGCATAATTCAACCGAGCGCATGGGCTTAGTAAGTGCGATGTGAGATCCCCTATGGGGAGGGGCTAAAGCCCTTTACCACGATGCTTTGCCACGCCGGTTGATGTATGTTCGGTTGGATGCAAGACACGTTCAATCGGACATACTTAGAATAGTATGATTGTCTTTGTGTTTGTATGCATGATGTGATGTGACGCGCATGGGCTTAGTATGTTGGTCTAAAGGTCCTCTCTTTGAGAGATCAAGAGCCCCCAAAAGGCCACCTTTACGGCAGTACTTCGCCGCGCCCCTTTATTTTATTGTTTATGTATTGTGTCCCATTTCATGCATCAGGTCCGTTCCCGTTCGAACGCGTTTACGAACGCAACTCGAACGCGCATGCATTTTTGCCTTATCACGCATCAGGTCTCATTTCCGTTCGAACGCGTTCACTAACGCCATACGAACGTGAGCATTCTGTTTCATTTCCGTTCGAACGCGAGCATTCTGTTTCATTTTCGTTCGAACGCGTTTACGAACGCTACTCGAACGCGAACATTCTGTTTCATTTCCGTTCGAACGCGTTTACGAACGCTACTCGAACGTGAGCATTCTGTTTCATTTTCGTTCGAACGCGTTTACGAACGCTACAACGAACGCGCACACACTGAACTCAGTCTGCCTTATCATATTCATGTATAATTGCCTCTTGGTTGATCTTTCTTGTGTTATATAGCCAACTGTATTATTTGTATTCAAGCATGATTAGACTGTTAGCATGTTATTTGGTTAATAGGTTCATGAGATAGTACTCAAGCATGATTATGTTGTTCTTAGTTTTCCATATCATAGGATTGAAATATGTTCATGAGATTGCCATGTGATGTTGCATGTTGTGATGAACTTGTTGATGTATGCATATGAATTTAGAAGCATGATATCTTTGGAAATAAATGTAATTTAAGCCTGGTTAAATTATCATATAAATCCTTTTATTACAAGTGACATAAGTAAGGGACCATTCTGAACCCAACGGTTTGAGGTCTTCCCTTGCGAGGGGTGAGTGCGGCCTTAAATCTCATTTTCCCGGTTCACACCGGGTGGCGACTCCATGTTATTTAATCCTTCCCAACTAGGCCGCGAGCCTAGGAACGGCGTCGCCCAGGTTCTGTTGTCCACAGCGAGTCCAACTCGTTTTGCGAATAAGTACTCAAAGTAAGAATTCTTGAATTATATCAACTACAACATTAAATCTAATTTAATTGTATTTAATACTAATTCATTATTTAATTCCAAAATAAATATTTACACTTTATTTATGAACCTTTAGCGACTTAGATTCTAAATCTAATCTTTACGGGTCTCAAAGCCCGATTAACATCCAATGTCAATTTAATTAAAGTCTAATGGGCTTTTAATTAATTTCTTAAGACATGGACTTTTGGTCAATATGGGTCAAACCCAAATACCAAAGCCCATTTAAGGAATCACCCTTATTTGCCAAGAAACCAATTTAGGCCCATTAGGCCCAATTAAAATTAAAAGTCCATTAAGTTATAATTGGACTTTATGGATATGGTTTTGGGCCCAATTGGATCCAACCAATTAGCCTAAACCAAACTTAGCCCATTAAGCCAATTACACTTTACAAGCCCAATTCCAAATTTGGCCCAATTAATTAAATTACCAAAATTCCAAATTTCATAATTTAATTAACCTAAAGTGTATGCCATAATTAATTAACCAAATTAACATTTCCTAAATACTAATTCACTCAATTAATTATGCTCATTATCCTCAACACATGTCCAACACATTTGAATAAAAAAATCAATCATTTTCATGCTTAACATGTCACGGCATTTTAGGGTAATTTTTGTCCGATTTTGTTTTCAATCCAATTGAATTACAAATCAACATTTCCCAATTGTTTCAAGTCATCCAATGATCAAAGGAACAAAATTTACCATAAATATAGGACATTGCTAGTTTCGGCCAGCCTCAAATTTAGGGAAAAATGATCCAATCAATATTTCATGAAATTGATCATATACAACTTGAAAACATCATCATTCAAGCATACTCAATCAATCAATTTTATCAAATCATGCTCAAATTGATTTTATCCAAAATTTACCCTAAATTCATTTCATGCTCAAAATGGCTCTGATACCATTGTTGGGTTTCTAGATTAGTCCCAAGGGTCAATTCAAGCAATGAAACATGTGTGAATACTCAAAATAAATATGGCGGAATCATACTTACATTGATCGGATTTGGCGATGTGTTGAACACAAAAATCTTCAAGCTTTCGGCAATGGTCATTTTGTGCTCCTTGTCATTTTCGGTCAAGCTCCATGGATGGATCTCCAAGCTCCAAGCTTTGTGTTGTGATTTCATGCTCATGAATAGGTTTCCTTATCTCCTTGGATGACCCTTTAGTGTGCTAGCATAAGAAAAATTGCCACAAATTTTCTTTCTAACTTCTTCTTGCTCTCGGTTTTGAGAGAAACCAAAGTGAGAAGAAAATGGCTCCAAGCCGAGAGAGGGAGGAGGGAAAAAAATTGGTTCCAAACCGTGTGAGTGTTAAGTGAGTGAGAGAGAATTTGTGTGTTGTGTATCTAATACAAAAAGTGAAAGTCAAAAATACCAAAATAATAAAATAATGGCAAATGTCTTTCAAGCCATCACACTATAGTGTTTGCACTCAACCATTCAAATCCCATCAACTTCCATCAAATCCCACTCGATTCGAAATGCAATTGGGCCCGCAAACACTCCCGGGCTTGGGTTCGCTAATTCCGAATTAACGAATTTTCCGTTGCGACGTAATTAAATCAAATTCAATTAAATAATTTTCCTAGAAAAATTACTATTCACGTCGCTAACGAATTAATTCTAAATTAACTCGTTCGCCCAAATTAAAATCTAAATTTAATTCCGCGTCGAAATCCAATTTCGTATAATATATCGAATATATTATTTTATCGATTAATTCCAAATTAAATGTTCTCTCTCTTTAAATAATATTTTATCCCAGATAAAATATATCCGTAATTGATCCCAGATTAATTTTATCTCTCTTATAATTAATTTCATATTAATAAAGTGCGAGTCATACGTCATCGGTCAATCTTTGGAAAGTGACCCATGAGATCCCCAGATATGTTGGCAGTAAATCCGGTCGTCGGACTATCCGAACACGTACGTAACTAGTACTATGTTTTTATCGATTTACAAGACATGGTTGGCTTCTAGCAAAACACCGTGCCTACCCAAATCTCCAGAAATATTCTTAAAGGCGTGATCTATATCAGGCGTAGTATACGTAGTATAAGTAGTATTGCGTATTTCGATCCAGTATCGGATGTCACGTGCAAGGCCTGGGGCTGGAATTATGCATACCCCGTACGAAGCACATATCGGATCTCTGGTAACTAGTCTCTATAATCGGAATAAACATGACCTAGTCAAAATATCCCGATAGTTGTAGCAATAAAAGAGCACCAGTTCCGTATCCGACGTGATCATCATCTCCACTATGACTAGAGTGTACTTCCGTCTTGACATCACACCCAATACACTATGATTCTCAATATACCCAGAAGAGGCGTACACAAAACCTATTAAAGCCCTGGACGAACAAAACCAAAGTATATTGATTGTCATAAGTATTAACGGTGCAAGTCTCAGGTTAAGACCAAATACACCTACCTTGATTCAGACTTCCATAGACACATAGTCATACTACCAATGGAATTCCGAAGGGTATATCCAGAGCGAAGCTGTTTCCGTACCATCGGTAAAACACAACCTCCTATTACACTTGCATGAGTATCCTATACCCAAATATATGAGAACTATGCCGTTATGCCGTCACAACGCTCACAAGTGTAATACTAGTCTATTCTGCATTATCGATGTCCAGTCTCGATAATATTACGACTAGGGATATTTAATGATTAAACTTCGTGGATTGATACTGTCTCATATCATCTCAATCAGGAACTAATCATATGGACCTTTCATCATTTATACATCTAGGTAATCCATTACAAATGATAAAAGGGCAATTTCCTTTGTCACATAGTTAATTTGTACAACAACACCATGATCTGTACAAATAGTGATGCTATGGGTCATAATGTCCAACAATTTGTCTGCGTGAACCTTACTTTGCTATAAGTTATTCTTCATTACCTGGATTCAATTTGACTTAATAATTAGATCTCTTCCAAGCTGTTCGTTTACCATTTGGCTAGCAAACATATTTACTATTCGTCTTACCTTAACATCTGCTTTATGTATAACACCTCTTGCCATGCTCGCACATACTGCACTAAAGTTTGTGAGCTTTAGTGAATAATCCCTTGAATCTTGACTGAGAGCTAATTTATTGTTCTCATTCCAAGAAACTTTATTTGGTACTCTACACCACTGTTATGCTACAACTATTTCCATGCATCAAAGAAACCTCATCTCTAGACCTCTATTTATGCTTAACATTCTCTAACTCGATTATCTCGTGATCTATCAGTTCTAAATTTGATACTATATTCGTGGCATGCCGTCTCACACATCTTAGTTCCACTCTAGTTTGAAACCTCTTATATCTCATGCCATGACATTATTAATTCTTTAAATATCCATTGGGACTTTTGTTACCCTTCACGTTTAACGTATAATTATTGTACTTTTTTCTACAGTCAATGACCTTCATTTCCCCTGACTTGAGTATACCTCGGGTTCTTCACCTTCTTTTTATAATATAGTTTCTTTAATGACCTTATTAAATATGTCTTCGAATTCTTCATAGCTGGTACTTCCGAGATTCTAGAAATACTAGTGTTCTCTATGGTTAGGCTTTTTCATATCATGCTTCCATTCTGGGTGTAAATGTATGAAAGAATAATCTTACTAGATATTTTCCTAGCTCTACATGCTCGAGCTGATCCTAACATTTTTCCTCTTAATTTATCTATTTAACTATCTCTTTCTCTTTATTGAGTTTCAACCACCATCAGTTTCGACCTTCATGTTCTCTGTATCACTATCTATCTCTTTGCTTAGGACCTCATAGTTCATGATCAAGCTCTTATATGCTCTAAGTTTACCATCACGGTTTTCTGATATCTCTTAATTCAAGATATTAACTCTTGACATATCTCTGACGGTCTTCTTTTAGTCGGCCAAAGCTTAACGAAATAAATCGTTGTTATGTCGACTATGTGTATAATAGTATGAAATAGGTAATCAAGGCTTCAAAGTAAACTCTATATCCTTACTGTTGACGTCGACGATGATGATTTGATTTTTAGTTAATATTCATACTTAGTCTCCTTCGCTCCTTTATGTCAAGCTCTCAATAAATTTTTTCAGTTCGTATTTTGCCTTGTTCGTAACTAAGTACATTGCGTGGGAACTTATTGGTTATACTCGTTACCTTCATTTCGTTCCCTATCTAATAGAATTCAAGTCTAATCCAACAATAAGAAAGCTTGATGTTATGCACTTTACGATTCTTGTGAAAAAGGTTTGATATTAAGCACTTAGTCATTCTGTAGTTCTACTAAACCTAAAAACGAAAAGTCTATCTTAATACTTATGTACTTATGTTATTTTTATATAGTATTCTTTCCTTTTGTCGTCTTATCTCGACAGTTCCACATCTAAACCTTTTACTTAAAATTCTTTTCATCGTCTCTTCTGCTCTAATACTATATCTGAAGTTTCCTTATTTCATGTCTCGATCTTCTTATCTGAAGGGTATTATCTTTAAATGTCTTCTTCATTAACTTATAGGATACTATACTACACCACTGATTCACTTGTTTCTGGAAACATCATCGGGACGAACATTGAGGTCAATCATCACTATTGTTGTCTAACGAGGGTTGGGAGGGTGGTGTTAGTCTTGAAGTTTGTTTTCCGGATGTGGTGGTCTCACTAGCTATGCGTGCTGCAGTTGCACATACTGGTCATTTATAATCGAGAATTCCCTTATTTACATATATGATATTGAGCTCCCACTGAAGGTACTACTGCTAGGAACTATTTGAATCACCTCTTCAACTTTGCTCCTAATTTATTTCCGACTATTGGTCATACTATCATGTACTAGGAACATCCTTAAGGTTCATGCTCTCTCAAAATCCTACCATACTCCATATGTTATTCTTCCTTTCAAAGTTTGCTATGTTACTTAAATTTCCTAATTATTTTAGTTTCTTGAACTTCTTAAGTCATTACTTCTCTGGAAGCTCCATATTTTACGACAAGTTATGGTATTACTATTGTACCTTTGGTTTGGGTGTTGCTCTCTCTGGTTCCTTACTCTTTTGAGCCCTTACCTTATTGAAGGCTATTTGTTCTACAATAAGGTAGGCCATCACTTCTATATTTGGCTAGACTTACTATGAATTCAAATCACTTTATCTCGTAGAGAATATTATTATCTTATAATTCTTATCTAGGTTTACTGAACTTCTTAGTTCGGCTATCTAGCTATTTCGTGATTTGCCCATCCTATCAGATGTTATTATTTACTTGTTCAAATCTTTACTGGGCTCTAAGTTGAGGGGTGGACATATGCATTATATTGAGATCTGAGAATACACATTATTATCATTCGTCTAAGCTCAGTGATGGTCTGGTTAGGTGTCTATATACTTACTAAAGTAGAGGCTGCTAGAAAGAAGAATTATCATTGGTTCAGTTTGGATATGCACCAACTTTTCCATATCTTAGGGTTTCACAGCTTTTATCAACTATTGTGAGGCCTTCATTTACGTTACTACCTTCAAGCTACGTTATCTATGTAATTATTGTTGGGTTTCTAGGTTATCCCAGATCAAATTAAGCAATGAAAACATGTGAATACATCAAAGTAAAGTTGCGGGAAATACTCACTTTGATCGGATTTGCGATGCGATGAACACAAAACTTTTCCTTGCTCCATTGAAGCTCTCGGCCAAGCTCCAATTTGTGTTCCTTGTGTTTCGGTCAACCTCCATGGAAATGATCTTGAAGCTCCAAGATTTGTGAATGGATTCCATGCTCAAGAGTTGGTTTCCCTATCACCTTTGTAAGACTCATTTGGTGTGCTAGCAATCTTGAAAAATTACCACAATTTTTCTTTGACTTCTTGTACCTCTCGGCATTGAGAGAAAATGAGAGGAGAAAAATGGCCCTTAGCCGAATGGGAGAGAGGAGGGAAGAAAAATGAGTTGTATGGTGTGTTTTGGATTTCCAAAATCTAATACATCTAACACTTTTCCAAAAAGTGGTACAAGACTTTAAAGTCTTCCATCTACTTCCATCATTCAAAATTTGAAAAGTTGTCAATCACTAAAAAGGTGACAAGACACCCATCACATGAATGACTAATGATGTGACGCGTGATGTGACTTGTGGGCCCCACTTGATTCGAAATGCGAGTGGTCCCGCAAAACACTCCCGGGTCGGGTTCGCTAATTCCAAATTAACGATTTTCTGTTGCGACGTAATTAAATCAAATTTAATTAATAATATGCCTATCAAAATTACTATTCATGTCGCTAGCGAATTAATTCTAAATAACTCGTTCGCCCGAGTTAAATTCCAATTTTAATTCCGCGTCGAAATCTAATTTCGTATAATATATCGAATATATTATTTAATCGATTAATTCCAAATTAACCGTTCTCTCTTTAAATAATATTTATCCCAGATAAAATATCTCGTAATTAATCCTAGATTAATTTTCTCTCTCTAATAATTAATCCTAGATTAATTATCTCGAGTCATACGTCATCAGTTAATCTTCGGGAAGCGACCCATGAGATCCCTGGATATGTTGGCAGTAAATCCGGTCGTCGGACTATTCGAACACGTACGTACTAGTACTATGTTTTACCGATTTACAAGACATGATTGGCTTCTAGCAAAGCACCGTGCCTACCCAATTCTCCAGAAATATTCTTAAAGGAATATGTAATCTATATTAAGCGTAGTAAGTAGTATTGCGTATTACGATCCAGTATCGGATGTCATGTGCTAGGCTTGGGCTGGGTGGAATTGTGTCTGCCCCGTATGAAGTACATATCAGATCTTGGTAACTAGTCTCTATAATCGGATAAACATGACCTAGTCATAATATCCCGATTGCTGCAGCATATAAGAGCACCAGTTCCGTATCCTACGTGATCATCATCTTCACTATGATGAATGAAGTGATACTTCCATCTTGAGATCACACCAATACACTATGATTCTCAATATACCCAGAAGAGGTGTACACAAAACCGGGTTAAAGCCCTGGACGACCAAAACCAAAGTATATTGATTGTCGCAAGTATTAGCGGTGCAAGTCTTAGGTTAAGACCAAATACACCTACTCTGATTCGGACTTCCATAGACATACAGTCATACTACCAATGGAATTCCGAGGGGTCTATCAAGAGCGAAGCTGTTTCCGTACCATCGGTAAAAACAACCTCCTATTACACTTGCATGAGTATCCAATACCCAAATATATGAGAACTATGTCGTTATGCTCCCATAACATGCACAAGTGCAATACTAGTTTATTCCGTATTATCGTTGTCCAATCTCGATAATACTACGACTATGGACGTTTTAATGATTAAACCTTCATGGATTGATATTGTCTCATATATTATCAGTCCGGAACTAATCATATGGACTTTTATCATTTATATATGCCGGTAATCTATTTACAAATGATAAAAGAGCAATTTCCTTTGCACATAGTTAATTTGTACAACAACACCATGTTCTGTACAAATAGTGATGTTATGGGTCATAATTGTCCAACAATCTCCCACTTGGCCTATAGCCAATCACTCAAGTGTCCTACACTTGAACTATGTACGATTCACTCAAACTTCTGCTGAGAAAAAGCTTTCGTCAGTAGATTTGCAAGATCATCATCTGATGCGATTTATTCGATCATCACATCATACGATTTATGATCCGAACGAATCTGATGAATTGTTGAAGTGCATACTTGGATCGTTGATGAGACCATTAATTCTTTAGCCTGTGCTGTAGCCTAGCTCAGCTGCTAACAGAACTATACCTAATCTGATTAGGATTATTATAGATCCAAATCGATTATATTGCTGCCTTAGCTACAACAATATTCTGCTTTTGTTGTTTATTCGGTAACAATATCTTGCTTGGAATATTTCCAGCTCACTGTTCCGTTATTCAAACTTAATAGTACCTTTATTACGACTTATAGTCATTTTTATCGGTTAAGTTGCAACGGTGAACCCAGTCACTTCAAGTTCTCCTGCTCCATAGTTTAAGAAAGCATCCTTAGATCATCTAAGATACGTAAGGATGTTCTTAACATCAATCCAGTGACTATCACTTGGATTGGCCTGATTGTGACTCCATATGCTCAAAGCATATGAGACACCAGGTCGCATACATTTCTTTCAATGTAGGAGTTTTAGGAGAGTACCAATAACCTTTAGATCTATCCCAGTAGATCTTTATTCCTAGAATAAAGGTTGTCTCTCCCAAGAATTCTACGGAGAATTTTCATGAAAGCCAAGCTTTCACCGATCGTATTATGGGAATGTCATTTCCAAGAAATGATATGTCATCATTTCATAGAACAATCATTGTCAGTGTTCTCCCACTAACCTCCTTATATACACAAGAATCATATCAGTTTTGAATTAAATCATACACCATTATGATTACATCAAAACACTAGTTCCAAGAACGCAATGCTTACTTTAATCCATAAATGGATCAAATAACTTGCAAACCTTGTTTGCTCATTTTGGTACGACAAAACTGTCAGGATGTTGTAAACATCCTCCAAAAGGTTTCCGTTTAAGGAAATCAGTTTTGACGTTCAGCTGCCATATTTCATAAATGAAACATGCAGCATTAGCAAGCATTATCCAAATGGATTTAACCATGGCAATGAGTAAAAGGTTTCATCGTAATCGACACAATGTTGATAACGATACATTTTCGCTACAAGCCTAGCTTTGTACGTTGGTATGTTGCCATCCATGTTTGTCTTCCTTGAAGACTAATTTAGTACCAATAGGCACAATGCCTTCTGGTATATTAACCAGTATCCTAACTTGGTTGATATACATGGAATCCATTTCGGATATTATGGCACTTTGCCATAATAGGGAGTCGATACCTTGTATCACTTCCTCATACGTAGTCAGTTTGTCTTCCTCAATGAGATTGACAACTTTATGAGGTTAGATCAGAAACCCATACCTCTCAGGTTGTTTTCTGACTCTCTCCGACTTACGCGGTTCTTGTTTATTCGAAGATTATGGTACAGTTTTATCCTTGATGAACTGTTTGTGTTCCATTAAGAAATTGGTGCCTGGAATAGTATTACTCCGATTTTCATCGAGTTTTACTTTCCTCCCACTAACCACTGCATATAGGTATTCCTCTTAGGAAAACCGCATGGCGAGCAACAATTACATTGTTCTCTAGTGAGTTGTATAAGTACTATACTTTGGTTTCCCTAGGATAACCTACAATTGGCACTTATCTTATTTGGGTTTTTGTTTGGTATCATCCAAACATATGCCTAGCATTCCCAAATCATCAGGAATGAGAAAACCCTGTTTCTTTCCTGTTTATATCTAATATGAAGTCTGTCTAACAGATTTTCATGGAACCTTATTCAAAATAAGTGTTGCACTATTTAAATACGTATCCCTTGAAGGAAAATGGTAGCTCAGCGCGACTCATGATTAACCTTATCATGTCCAACAAAATTCAGTTTCTCCGTTCGGACACACCGCTCAAATTGAGGTGTTCCGGGAGGAGTCCACTATGAAAGAATACTATACTCTTTCAGGTATTCGAGAAACTTATTGCTTAAGTATTTTCCACTACGGTCTACTCGTGACAGTTTTATACTTTAGCCAATCTGTTTGTTTACTTCGTGTCGAAACTCTTTGAATTTATCAAAAGTTTCCGATTTATGTTTCAAAAGAAACACATAACCATAACGCGATGCCACATCTGTAAAGGTTACGAAGCATTCATATCCACCTCTAGCCTAGCTAGATATGGGCCCACTTACGTCACAATGAACAAGGGCTAACAGATTGATGGCACTTATACTTTTACCAAGTAAAAAGTGTTGTAGGCATTTTGCCTAATAAACTAGATTCGTAGACATCATTTGAATATGATCAAATCTGTCCTAGTACCCACTCTTCGAAAGTGTGGATATACGAGTCTTGTTTTATGTGTCCCAGACAACAATGCCACAAATAAGTCTCATCTGATCAAATCAGTTTGATCTATTTGTTTGTCATGTTATACGTTTGAGATTCATTTATATTCTAAATATAAATACTGTTATTCACATCTAATGTGTTTATCTCAATATCATCTTTATAAAATAAAACACTTTAGTGTTCTAGAATATAAGGGTATATCCACAACAAATTATACTCTGACATAGAGATAATGTTTCTAGTCAAACTAGTTACATTTTAACAGTTTCCTAATTTAAGTACACACCTGAAGAGTAGTTCCTAAACTTAGGTTTCTACGGTTAAAACAACGACTCTTGTCCCATTTCCGACTCGCAGATAAATCTCAACTGAAGTCAGTATCCTGCTTATCAGCAGATTCCGCACATCAATACATATTTTTATGTACAGTACTTAGTATCAAAATCCAATTTTGAAACTAATAGTGAACATTTTTATGACAATCATACTTAAAGCCGGAGCCTTGCCTCGCTTTCACTTCCTTCATGTCTGCCTTGTCCATACAGAAGTCACGCTTCCATTGACCCCGTTTGCCACAGTTTAAGTAGACATCTTGGGATATGTCATTTGTCTTGCTAGAAGACCGTGATGATTTTGCCTTTGCCCTTTTTAGAAGCTCTGGCTCTGCTTCCTTGAGCATAGCCAACGACTCTCCAAGAGTTTACTCTTGGTTCATAATGAACCTGCCCCAGCTTTCAGGTCGAGACTATAAGATCAAATCTTTGGTAGTCTCGGCCACGTAGGTAATGCCTAGCTAACCTAGCTGATCGATGCAGTAATATTCCGCTTTTGTTGTTTATTCGGTAACAATATCTTGCTTGGAATATTTCCAGCTCACTGTTCCATTATTCAAACTTAATAGTACCTTTATTACGACTTATAGTCATTTTTATCGGTTAGGAAACTTGCAACGGTGAACCCAGTCACTTCAAGTTCTCCTGCTCCATAGTTTAAGAAATCATCCTTAGTTCCTCTAAGATACTTAAGGATGTTCTTAACATCAATCCAGTGACCATCACTTAGATTGGCCTGATTGTGACTCCATATGCTCAAAACATATGAGACATCAGGTCACGTACATATACTTTAATAAACGAGTTCTTAGAGAGTGCCAACAACTTTTAGATCTATCCCAATAGATCCTTATTCCTAGAATAAAGGTTGTCTCTCCCAAGAATTCTACGGAGAAATTTTCATGAAAGCCAAGCTTTCACCGATCGTATTATGGGAATGTCATTTCCAAGAAATGATACATCATTATTTAGGACAGTCACTTTCAGTGCGCTCCCACTAACGCTCTTATATACACAATAATCATTTTCGTTTTGAATTAAAGAATATACCATTATGATTACATCAAAACGATAATTTCAAGAACGCAATGCTTGCTTTAATCCATAAATGGATCAAATAACCTGCAAACCTTGTTTGCTTGTTTTAATATGACAAAACCGTCAAGATGTTGTAAACATCCTCCAAAAGGTTTCCGTTTAAGGAAAACAATTTTGACGTTCAGTTGCCATATTTCATAAATGAAACATGCAGCATTAGCAAGCATTATCCAAAGGGATTTAACCATGGCAATGGTTAAAAGATTTCGTCGTAATCGACACAATGTTGATAACGATACCTTTTCGCTACAAGCCTAGCTTAGTACGTTGGTATATTGCCATCCATGTATGTCTTCCTTGAAGACTTATATAGTACTAACAGACACAATACCTTCAAGTACATCAACCAGTGTCCAAACTCGGTTGGTATACATGGAATCCATTTCGAACATCATGGCACTTTGCCATAATAGGGAGTCGATACCTTGTATCACTTCCTCATACGTAGTTGGTTCGTCTTCCTCAATATGATTGACATCTTTATGAAGTGAGATCAGAAACCCATACCTCTCAGGTTGTTTTCTGACTCTCTCCGACTTACGCGGTTCTTGTGTATTCGAAGATTGTGGTATAGCTTCATCCTTGATGAATTGTTTGTGTTCCATTAAGGAATCGGTGCCTGGAACATTATTACTCCGATTTTCATCGAGTTGTACTTTCCTCCCACTTACCACTGCATATAGGTATTCCTTTTAGGAAAACCGCATGGAGAGCAACAATTAAATTGTTCTCTTGTGAGTTGTATACGTATTATACTTTAGTTACCCTAAGATAATCCACAAATTAGGCACTTATTCGATTTGGGTTCTAGTTTGGTATCATCCAAACATATGCCTAGCATTCCCAAATCTTCAGGAATGAGAAAACCCGGTTTCTCTCATGTTCATATCTAATATGAAGTATGTCTAACAGATTTTTATGGAAACTTATTCAAAATAAGTGTTACACTGTTAAATGCATATCCCTATAAGGAAAATGGTAGCTCAGAGCGACTCATGATTAACCTTATCATGTCCAACAAAACTCGGTTTCTCAGTTCGGACACACCACTCATTTGAGGTGTTCCGGGAGGAGTCCACTGTGAAAGAATGCTACACTTTTTCAAGTAATTGAGAAACTTATTGCTTAAGTATTTTCACCATGGTTTAATACTTTAGCCGATCTGTTTGTCTACTTCGTACCGAAACTCTTTGAATTTATCAAAAGTTTCTGATTTATGTTTCACAAGAAACACATAACCATAATGCGATACCACATCCGTAAAGGTTATGAAGTGTTCATATCCACCTCTAGCCTAGCTAGACATGGGCCCACTTACGTCACTATGAACAAGGGCTAACAGATCGATGACACTTGTACTTTTACCAAGTAAAAGGTGTTTTATGCACTTTACCTAATTTAACTATATTCGTATACTTCATTTGAATAGTATCAAATCTGTCCTAGTATCCACTCTTCAAAAGTGTGGATATACGAGTCTTGTTTATTGTGTCCCAGACAATAATGCCACAAATAAGTCTCATCTGATTAATTCAGTTTGAGCTATTTGTTTGTCATGCCATACGTATGAGATTCATTTATATTCAAAATATAAATATTGTTATTCACATCTAATGTGTTTATCTCAATATCATCTTTATAAAATAAAACACTTTAGTGTTCTAGAATATAAGGGTATATCCGCAACGGATTATACTCTGATATAGAGATAATGTTTCTAGTCAAACTAGTTACATTATAATAGTTTCCTAATTTAAGTACATACCCAAAGGGTAGTTCCTAAACTTAGGTTTCTACGGTTAAAACAGCGACTCTAGTCTCATTTCCGATTTGCAGATAAATCTCAACTGATGTCAGTATCCTGCTAATCCGCAGATTCTGCACATCAGTACATATATTTATGTACCACATCTAGTATCAAAATCCAATTTTGAAACTAATAGCGAACATGTTCATGAAAAACATATTTGAAGTCGGAGCCTTGGCCGTCTTCTCTTCCTTCGTGTATGCCTTGTCCATACAGCTGTCACGCTTCCAGTGACCCCGTTTGCCACAATTTAGGCAGACATCTAAGGATATGTCATTTGTCTTCCTAGAAGACTGTGATGATTTTGCCTTTGCCCATTTTTAGAAGCTCCAGCTTTGCTTCATTGAGCATAGCCATCAACTCTCCAAGAGTTTGCTCTTGGTTCATTATGAACCTGTCTCAGCTTTCAGGTAGAGACTATAAGATCAAATCTTTGGTAGTCTCGGCCACGTAGGTAATGCCCAGCTAACCTAGCTGATCGATGTCAGCAATCATCTGCGACACCTCGTGCTCGACAGATGTACCATCTAACATACACGAGCTAAAAAGCTTCTTTTTCAATTTATACTTCTAAGAATAAATCTATGAAGATCTTTAATTTCATCATCTTGTTATAAGGATCTAATCCTTAATTTCTGACGACGGAATTAAAGTGTCATTGCATCTCTTATAAAGGATTGAGCACTAAAGTTATCATTACATGAATCTTCCAAAGATCATGTTCTACTATTTGCTCAACTCGGGGCTTAGGCCCAAGAGGTTGTTCTATCAAATAAAATAACTTATCAGTTCCAGGACTATCCTGAGGTTTATTCCCATTCTGAAAATTAAAGCCGTTTAAAGACATTTTTACCCAGGTTTATGTTTCAAACGCTAATCTTTCAGTTATCTTGATTGCTATAGTCCAACTATCCAATCAACGATTTCAGGTACTATTTAATATAATGATTACTATAGTCTAACTATATAATCAACTATAAATTAATTATTTAAATTTAAATATATCGATTACTATAATCCAATTATATAATCATCTATAAATTGAAGTAGTTTGAATACAGTCCAACTATTTAATCAAAACAACGATATTAGTCCAACTAATATTTATTCGAGTAATGAAATAAGCGCATATTGGCAAGTATCTAAACGAAATTGCAAATTTAATACTTGCCTCCCACTATTTTTCGGCGAGCCTCTAACCCTCTGTTGAGTACTCGGGAAACCTTGTTTCCTAGTGGGCTAGGATCCCGTTAAATAACACACAACCTTGACTTTGGCCAACAAGCTGTATGATATTTAATTAGGTAGATCTCTAAGATCAATTGGATCTCATCCAATTCCTAGATCCAGTAGGTGGACATCCAAGTCCGAAACATATATCTTATATATGCCAATATATCCAATATATTTTCCTAACCTTTTTCCTCTAAATCAACTAAGCCTTGGCTTTGGCACAACAAACTTAATGATTCAGTTAAGTGTGACCCATTGACCTTGGAAAGCTTCGTAATCGATGTCGATGGATAAGAAGTGATCTTGACTTTGGCCAACAAATCACAACTTGGACAAGACACCGATATGGAACAAAGCCTTCATGATTCAAACACATCCGCGATGGACAAAGGCCTTGACTTTGGCCAACAAACCAGTGCCAATCTTGGATCTTGAGAATGAATCATTCAATGGAAGGAAAAATGCTTAATATGTGTTGAGGGTTTTTCGCGTAATTGGCAACCAATTAATTATCTTTGTTAAGGTCTCATCATACACCCTTAAACATGCATTCTAAAAACATAATAAGGCGCGTTAAATACATTTAATAATGATATGCGGATGAATATTTAAAACACTTTGTTCCTAGAATAAATCTCTCTATTTCCTCTCTCCCACTAGCAAAAATCTTACTTCTACCCAATTACATAACACCTCTAAAGAAACCTCATTTACAGTGAGGGGAATATGTGAGAAGAGAAATACAAAGAGTCAAGAGGTAATAGGCTTGACACACAGGTCCAATTTAATAAATTCTAAATTTATTACAACAATTTCCAAAATTGCCCTCATCCATCTAATATCCATCCGATATACATTATTCATACATCACATCCATGTATTCACACAAAACATGTTATCAATCAATCTAATTCAATTAATTAATCTGAAATTAATGACCATTCAATGTTCAAACAACGATTTGATTTGCGCGAGTCAAACTCATTTTAAGAATAAGTACTTAAAGTATGAATTCTCGAATTATATCCAACTACAACATTAAATCCAATTTAATTTGTATTCAATACTAATTCTTTAATTAATTCTAAATTAAATAATTACACTTTTTAATATGCCTTTACGACTTAGATTCTAAATCTAATCTTTACGGGTCTCAAAGCCCAATTAACATCCAATGTCAATTTTAATTAAAGTCCAATGGGCTTTCAATTAATTTATAAGCCATGGACTTTGGTCAATATGGGTCAAACCCAAATACCAAAGCCCAATTAAGGAATCACCCTTATTTTCCAAAATCAATTTAGCCCCATTAGGCCCAATTAAAATTTTAAAGGTCCATTATATTATATTTGGACTTTATGAATATGGTTTTGGGCCCAATTGGATCCAACCAATTAACCTAAACCAAACTTGGCCCAACCAAGCCCATTAAGCCCAATTCCAAATTTAGCCCAACTAATAAAATTACAAAATTCCAAATTTCACAATTTAATTATCTAAAGTGTATAAGCCATGATTAATTAGTCAAATTAACATTTCCAAAATACCAATTACACTAATTAATCATGCTATCAAATTATCAATTCATGTCCTACACAATTGAAGCAAAATCAATCCCATGTCATGCTTAATGGTCACAATAATTTAGGGTTTTTCAAAATCGATTTCGATTTCAATCCAATTAAATCTTAAATCAATTTATCGCAAGTCTTTCAACTCATCCAATGATCAAAAAACAAAATTACCAAGACTTTAGGGCAACATCAAACTTTCAGCCAAGCCTAGTTTTTTTGGAGAAAAATTGATCGAATTCAATTTTCATCAAATTGATCATGCATAACACTATGTTATCATCATTCAAGCATACTCAAACAATCAATTTCATTAAATCATGCTCAAATCATTTTTACCCAAATTTTACCCTAATTCATTTCATGCTTAAACAAGGCTCTGATACCATTTTTAGGTTTCTACCATAGTCCCAAGATCATTCAAGCAATGAAAATAAGTGAATACAATAAAGAAGTATGTCAGAATCATACTTACAATGAACGGATTTGCGATGCGTTGAACACAAAAATTTTCCTTGCTCCATCCTTGAAGCTGTCGGTCATGGCTCCAATTTAAACTCCATGATTTTCGGTCAAACTCCAAGCTTGGGAATGGATTCCATGCTCAAGGGTTTGTTTCCCTATCACCTTTGGATGACTCTTTAGTGTGCTAGCACCTTGGAAATTTTGCCACAAAATTTCCCTTAAGCTTATCATTGCTCACGGCATTGAAGGAAAAAATAGAGAGAATATTGGCCCTTGGCCGAATGGTGAGGGAGAGAGGGAGAGAAGATGAAGTTGTTATTTTGTGTATTTTAGATTTCAAAAAATCTAATACCAAAAAACAAAGTCAAAAAGGTACAAGGCATTTAAGCCTTCCAACCACCACCATCAATCACAAGTGACAACCATCACATCACTCAAAGTGATGTGACTTACATCACAATAATGACTAATGATGTGACGCGTGATGTGACTTGTGGGCCCCACTTGATTCTAATTTTAATTCCGCGTCAAAATCTAATTTCGCATAATATATCGAATATATTATTTTATCGATTAATTCCAAATTAATCATTCTCTCTCTTTAAATAGTATTTTCTCCCAGATAAAATATCTCCATAATTAATCCTAGATTAATTTTCTCTCTCTACTAATTAATCTCAGATTAATTATGTTCGAGTCATACATCATCGGTGAATCTTCGGGAAGCGACCCATGAGATCCCCGGATATGTTGGTAGTAAATCCGGTCGTCGGACTATCCGAACACTTACGTACCTAGTACTATTTTTTTGCCGATTTACAAGACATGGTTGGCTTCTAGCAAAGTATCGTGCCTACCCAATTCTCCAGAAATATTCTTAAAGGAATATGTAATCTATATTAGGCGTAGTATACGTAGTATTGCGTATTACGATCATGTATCAGATGTCACGTGCTAGGTCTGGGGCTGGAATTGTGTCTTCCCCATACGAAGCACATATCGAATCTCTGGTAACTAGTCTCTATAATCGGATAAGCATGACCTAGTCATGTTATCCCGATAATTGCAGCATATAAGAGCACAAGTTTTGTATCCTACGTGATCATCATCTCCACTATGACTGGAGTGATACTTCCATCTTGATATCACACCCAATACACTACGATTCTCAATATACACAGAAGAGGCGTACACAGAACCAGTTAAAGCTCTAGACGACCAAAACCAAAGTATATTGATTGTCGCAAGTATTAGCGGTGCAAGTCTCAGGTTAAGACCAAATATATCTACCCTGATTCGGACTTCCATAGACACATAGTCATACTGCCATTGGAATTCTGAGGGGTCTTTCAAGAGCGAAGCTGTTTCCGTACCATCGGTAAACACAACCTCCTATTACACTTGCATGAGTATCCAATACTCAAACATATGAGAACTATGCTATTATGCTCCAACAATGCGCACAAGTGCAATACTAGTCTATTCCGTATTATCGATGTCCAATCTCGATAATACTCCGACTAGGGATGTTTTAATGATTAAACCTTCATGGATTGATATTGTCTCATATCTTATCAATACGAAACTAATCATATGGACTTTTATCATTTATATATCCGGTAATCTAATTACAAATGATAAAAGAGCAATTTCCTTTGTCACATAGTTAATTTGTACAACAACACCATGTTCTGTACAAATAGTGATGCTATGGGTCATAATTGTCCATCACGTATATAGTGACTTGGTCCGATGGTTTATCCCAGTGAACCATGAGTCTCGGGAGACTCGTATAGACATGTAGGTGTTTATTTGATAAGACACTGAATGACTCACTCAAGATTTCCTAATAGATGGTACACCAACGTCAATAGAAATCTTCTCGAGTTGAGCGAGCATAGTGGTCCTCTGACTTGAGATACCACAGTGGGATGAATGAGTTATCCTCTACACTTTGATGGCAGTCACGTCAATGATTTATTCATGATCAGACCTCCACATGTTCATTGGGTGTGGACTGATGCTCATGATATCCAGTGCGTATCAAGATAGGCATATGCATCCTCACATGTTTACGATCTAGTAAATCCATGGCAGTGGTATAACTTTGGAAATCAGTTCCGAGTGTTATTTAGAGATCATAAATTGAAAGTCGACTGTATTATACCGAAAGGATTTGACGTTTTCATCTATATCACAGGTATAATACGGATAGCCTGTGACGGAGGGATTATACGTATGATATGACCTTGACTTGCATAGTTTAGCGAGATTATTCGTGGTCGTTATAATCCATGAGTAGGTGGATTATGGACATGAAATTGGATATCGTGACGGATAAACCTAAACTTATAGAGTCCCACAATATGAAGTGTACTCGTTGAGCACTTGGGCAACTCGATATGAATAATACAGATTATTCATAATACTTTACGGATTAAATGAGTTAATTTAGATCGTTTAATCAGTTAAACAATAACACATGCTTTAAGGGATTTTGTCCGATAATAATTATTGTGTATTTATATTTGATACTGTTGGACAATTATGACCCATATCATCACTATTTGTACAGAACATGATGTTGTTGTCAAAATTAACTATGTGACAAAGGAAATTGCTCTTTTATCATTTGTAATTGGATTACCGGGATATATAAATGATAAAATTCCATATGATTAGTTTCGGATTAATAAGATATGAGACAATATTAATCCATTAAGGTTTAATCATTAAAACATCCCTAGTCATAGTATTATCGAGATTGGACATCGATAATGCGGAATAGACTAGTATTGCACTTGTGCGCGTTATGGGAGCATAACGGCATAGTTCTCATATATTTGGGTATTGGATACTCATGCAAGTGTAATAAGAGGTTGTGTTTACCAATGGTACGGAAACAGCTTCGCTCTGGATAGACCCCTTTGAATTCCATTGGTAGTATGACTATGTGTCTTTGTAAGTCCGAATCAGGGTAGGTGTATTTGGTCTTAACCTGAGACTTGCATCGCTAATACTTGCGACAATCAATATACTTTGGTTTTGGTGGTCCAGGGATTTAACAGGTTCTGTGTACGACTCTTCTGGGTATATTGAGAATCGTAGTGTATTGGGTGTGATGTCAAGATGGAATTATCACTTCAGCAATATGGAGATGATGGTCACGTAGGATACGAAACTGGTGCTCTTATATGCTGCAGTTATCGGGATAATATGACTAGGTCATGTTTATCCGATTATAGAGACTAGTTACCAGAGATCCGATATGTGCTTCGTACGGGACAGACACAATTCCAGCCTCAGGCCTTGCATGTGACATCCGATACTGGATCACAATACGCAATACTACGTATACTACGCCTGATATAGATTATTCCTTTAAGAATATTTCTGGAGAATTGGGTAGGCACGGTGTTTTGCTAGAAGCCAACCATGTCTTGTAAATCTGTAAAAACGTAGTACTGTGTATGTACGTGTTCGGATAGTCCGACGACCGGATTTACTGCCAACATATCCGGGGATCTCATCGGTCGTTTCCCGAGGATTCACTGATGACTTATGACTCACACATTATTAATCTGGGATTAATTAATTGAGAGAGAAAATTAAAATCGGATTAATTACGGAGATATTTTATCTGGGATACAATATTATTTAAGAGAGAGAACGATTAATTTGAAATTAATCGATAAAATAATATATTCGATATATTAAACGAAATTAGATTTCGACTCGGAATTAAAATTAGATTTTAATTCGGGCGAACGAGTTAATTTAGAATTAATTCGCTAGCGACGTGAATAGTTATTTTGCTATGCATAATTAATTAATTAAATTTGATTTAATTACGTCGCAACGAAAAATTCGTTAATCTAGAATTAGCGAACCCGAGCCCGGGAGTGTTTTCGGGCCCAGTCGCATTTCGAATCGAGTGGGGCCCACAAGTCACATCACGCGTCACATCACTAGTCAACTTTATCACTTTAATGTGATGGAAGTTGTTGGTTGATGGTTGAGTGTGGAACACACCAAAGTGATGGCTTGAAAGACATTTACCATTTTTTATTATTTTGGTATTTGACTTTCATTTTGTGTATTAGATTACACAACACACAAAACAACTCATCATCTTCTCTTCTCTCCCATTCGGCCAAGGTACCATTTTTCCTCTCAAGTTCTTGGCTTGGCCGAGAACAACAAGAAGTTAAGGGAAATTTTGTGGCAAAATTTCCAAGTGCTAGCACACCAAAGGAGTCTCACAAAGTTGATAGGGAAACTCATTCATGAGCATGTAATCACCATTTACAAAGCTTGGAGCTTGGAGCACACACATGGAGGGATGACCGAAACAACAATGAGCCCAAATAGGGCTTGGCCGAGAGCTTCAATGGATGAGCAAAAGTTTTGTGTTCAACGCATCGTAAATCCGATCAAAGTGAGTATTTCCGCAACTTAACTTTGTTGTATTCGCACTTTTTCATTGCTTAATTGATCTTGGGATGACTTAGAATCACCAACAGATACATAATACGATTAGATACACATTAATTATTCATCAAATGAGATTTTGACACATGCCATAAATATATGTATTTGTTATTTATTGTAAATAAAAATACATATATAATAATAATTACTTTAATTAATTATTTGGATATTTAATTGTAAAATATTTAAATAATTAATTAATTAAACTTTTTCCATAAATGTTATGGAATTTTTCCATTTATTATTGAAACAAATGGCATGTATTAATTAAACTAAGTGTGTGCAATTTTGATTGGATTACATAAAGTTTGATTTGATTTTAATTTGATTAAAATGGAAAAATGACAAAAATGCCCCCACACCTTGTCAAAGTCGGTCAAGGCTCTATTTAAAAGAGAACTTGTTTTCTTCTTCTTTTAGAAGCCTCCATTTCCGAAACCAAAGAGAGAAAAATGGGTTTCAAAATGTTTACTAAATCCATGAAGATTTGAAGGAAAATCAAAGAAAAAAACTTAGGAAAACAAGGATTAAAGGTAATTCTTCAACTCATTAAGCTTAGAAATTTGATTTCTTATTTCTTGATGATTTAGAAATGTTCT